>JBAMYA010108452.1:0-19589 GCA_037176975.1 Arrhamphus sclerolepis
ATCAAGGAGGGACACTGGAGCAGTTGCTGGAGTTTCAGGAGAAGAATCTTCTCTCATTCTTGTCTGAGGCAGGATTCCATGTAGCTTAGATGATTTAGAAGTTGAGATTATTAATGATTGCTTCCACTTCTGAGAGTAAAGAAATTTGGCTTCAGGATTTTCCAGTGTGATTGGATGTAGACCCTATGACACCCATATTCCTATCTAAACTGATTTAATTATTTTTCCTTTGCTAGGGCAAACTGTATTAGTCAAATTTAAAACAGGAAATTCAAAGATTCGAAACTCTGAGTTAAATAAAAAACAACAACAACAACAGCTTCCTTTCTGAAACAGGCCCAAGAACCTCTTGGGCCTGTCCCTCGATACATTATAGGACACTAACAGAGTAAAAACAAATGAATGAATAAATAAACAATCTGAACAAGGTCACAGATGAACCAGTGGCATAGATTATAATGGAAAATACTTTATTACTTTACTTTATGGACATCCCTTTGAATTTGAATCTCGACTCTGGAGATTAGACATTTGAAGAAGTAAGAGTCTGTACTTTTAATTGTTTTGTTATCAACAGTTATGCACAATGATGCTGTATTTCTCCTTGACTTTGTTTCATCCAAAGCCAACAACATTGTGCAACATCAGGCTTCTTATTCTTTGGGCTTTCCCTGCCCAGGGGTTGCCACAGACATCCTCCATTTCTATTTTACCCTGTCCAGCATCCTTCTCATTCACACTGACCGACTGCGTATCATCTTTCATCGTATTGAGACATCTCCTCTTTGGTTCCTTCCTTTTCCCCCTGCTTAAAAGCTCCATCTCCAGCATCCTTCTATCAATATATTCACTATATTATATTTTATATATTTGTTATGTGTCCAAAATCTAGCCTCTCTCAATCTAGCCTCCCTTATTTTATCTTCAAAACATCCCTAGCCATTCCTCTGATGTACTTCCTTTAAACCCTACCTTTCTTTGTCAGGATGTTCTAGAGGAATATATATAAAAAAAAAAAAAAAGACCATTACTCAGTTTCTGGTGACATGTTCATGCATGTACACCTGTGAACTGCTAATGATACAGAGGCACGTTTTGTTTCTTTGTGCAACGTTTTATCTCATCCTTATTAAAGTTTGTCTTGTAGGATTTTTTTACTTTACAAAATCCAAATGCAAGCACATTAATAATGAAGACTAATATTACATAATAACTATAGGTAAGCACACGAAGCTTCTCAAATCAATCTTTCAAATGCCACACCAAATAATAAGAAACCACAAAGCCTTTCCTTTATTAAAATATAATCCTCATAATAAAAAAAAGACGGAATGAAAAAGAAAATCTCACTTGCTTTCTGGATAAAATCATCCCTCTAGATCTACCGTTAGTTTGGGAAGGACGATGTAGAAAACATTAGTATGCTGACTTAAAAATAAAAAACAGCAGCAGTAAAATAAGGTTTACTGAAGGAAACAAAAACAAAAAAATGTTTTGTTGCCACGAGGTGAAATCATCATATCAAATTTTTGTTTCTGGTTACAGTTTTAGTATAAAGCCTCAGTCACAAAGAAGTCATCTCTGTTCATTGACATTTTTAATGCATTTCACTATTCAGCAGGGCAACATAGCAGAACACTAAGTATAATCCAACGAGGCAAGTGAGCTCCATGCGTTAACTTGAGGATAACTGAAATAGTTGAGGCTTTAAATCCATTTTTACAGTGCACAAGGTACTGCTTTAGACAAATTAAAAATGGTGTTTTGTAATGGCATCATTTAACCTTAGATTATGCTACAACACTTTAGCAATTTAGATTCAAAACATTTTTGTGCTTATCATCACTGAGTCCATCACAACATTTAAGAATAGAAGAGCATCTGATATAATATAAAGATCTTGGCATAAGGTGTCAAAACTGAGTTGTGTTTAGTAATTGATACTTTATAAACTCTGTGCTAGGATTAATGAGCAAAGAAAGGCAGATGAGGCATGGTGAAAATCATTGTGACATGTTTTTAAATCTGTATAACATATATAACAGTTGGAAGGGACCCATACCCCCCACCACCCCCGACACCCCCACCCCCCACCCCCCACAGTGGTTAAATGAATCTGGAGAGAATGCAGTTCATGGAGGACAACTGAACAAAAACAATCAAACACTCAAAACAAAGACTGCCTGGAGCTGTGTATATGGAATAAAAAATAAAGTAAAATAAAATCACACCATTAACTTTTTCTGATTAGAAGTTATATTATCAGCTATGATTTCATAATATAAAATCGTGACTTATCAGTAAAGTGACAACTCTTGAAGGTGAAGTTTTTCTTCATTTATTTGTCTTCCAGGAGAATTTCAGACTGAAGGAGCTCTTGAACAGAACAGAATAATAATAATAATAATAACAATAATAACAATAATAATACTAATAAGAAGAAATTAAGTTAAGTACAGAAGTTAAGTATTAAGTAGAATATCATGAATTGCTTAAATATGTTTGAGCAAGTTGAGAGCAAACTGTTATTTTGTTGTTTTTTTTTCTTCTGTGAAGTTTGTGCATTTTTGTTTCTGCTTGAAGGCTTCTTGTTCTGTTATTTGTTATGTCAAATATTCCCAGCAGTCCTTGGAGCACTTTTCATAAAATGCTCTTGGTTTAGCGGGCCTAAACTTGATCCATTAAGTGAACTTTCTGAATTACACTGCAAACTGAGAAAACTGTTGCTTTTAAAATAGCCTTGTAGCCTTTTCTTTCAATTATTTATATTGCTAGAGAGGCAGACAGCTGTTTTAAGGGCTCCATGGTTGCTGATTGTAAAATTTAAGGTGCCAACATATTTAAAAGCTTAGACATTTTCTATGTGATGGCCTTTCTTAACACCAGCTGTGAAAAACTCACACCAACAACAAGGAGATGTAACCATAGTTTGATCTGAAATCACATGGGTACCCGGACTTTAACACTGTGCCTTTTTAAAATTTATTTTTTCCCTTTCAACCTGCATTTTGAATCACATTTGAGATTCAGGCTATATTTGATCTTAGATGTGTGATTTGGGGATTTTGAGCAACCTGCCCTTACACAACTTAAGGCCCATTTACAGTGCATGCAATGCATTATGGGGGTGTCCAATGCATCAGGTTGATGATGATGCCATGACCAGAAAAAGTAGCAGATTTATCCTCTGTATATTCCAGTTCCGTCCAGACTTATGTCTGTGTGACCACAAACTTTGATCATGAAAAACTAAATGCCACGATTAGTAATTTAGTAATTAGCAAAGATCCGATCATAGACAGATATGAGCCACTTTAGACCTTCCCAGACGTACAATGACATTGGGTTGTACTTGCTGCCTTGCTGCAACCTGATTGACTGACGCATGAATTGAAAGTTTGAAATTTCTCAACTTTTGATGGAAGCATCAGAATGGAGCAATACAGCCAGAATTTGTGGGGGCAGTAGAGACCTAGTGGACTGATTTTGGTTAAAAATACTGGAAAAAGAAGAAATTTTGATCAAAAATGGCAGAAAACTTTGAGGAACAGCATTGAAATAAATACATTTATATGATGTTACAACTCTGGCATATTCAATGAAGGAGACTTTCAGACGTTCTTGTAGACATCCAAAATTTTTTAAAAATGACATTTGGTGATGTCAGTAACTTGACTCACTGCCCATTAGTCGATGTGATGCTAAAAAACCAAACATACAAACTCAAATAATGCTTGGTTATGACACAAAGAAACTATGTTTGGAACAGACGGATGTGTGAACATACGAAAATGGAGTATGAATGGGCCTTTAGCCAGAAAAATATGATCTTAATTAGACAAATTGAGTTTTAAAAATTAAATACAAATTCAACGAAAAAAGCTCTGCTGTCCTGTGTACTTCTGTGCCATTTAAGATCATAGTTTCTAGTTTAGTTTATGTTTTCAATAAGTAATTACGAAATTTTATTAATTCCGTGTGATTATGAAAGTATGCAACAGGCCAGGAGTCAAACCTGCAGCCGCTGCATGAGGACTATAGCTTCTACATATGGGCTGCCTTCTTAACTAGGTGAGCTAACTGACAGCCCCAAAAGCTGTCTTTTTAATTTAGATGAGAACCTAAAGAATATGCACAACCAACAGCACTGCTACACGATGTATTGTTTTGATGACATCAAGATGTATGTAGCTATCATACATCACCTCTATGGATCCTGCAGGGTATGACCGTTTGACAGAACATTAAGGGTTATGCTGGTTAAAAGAAGCAATTCAATTTATACACTGTTTGTGTGTGCGAGTTTCATTTGTCTCGACCTCATGCTCTGAACATGTGTGTGCATGGCTGTACATCACCACACCTGACTCGAGGGCAGTTTGAACTGTGTGGTGTTGAGCTCCTTTAATTCCCTGCTTTCGCTCCTCCTCTAAAAGGGGGGAAAAAAACCTGAGGCAAGAAACTAGTCAAGTCAGAAGACATGACAGTGTTTGCAGGCACTGGGATGGATCTGTGTGACTAACCCTTTTAGGAGAGCTGTAAAGTGACGGCCTGTCAGACATGGGAATCACAAACAATTAAAAACAGGGAAATTGCTCACACACACTATAGTATGTGCGTCCTTCAACCAAAACAAAAGTGCATGTGCAATGAGTTGATGGATGTTCTAAAAAGAAATGCTAATTATACAATACCTTTTGTCACAGAGCTTAATGACTCAGAATGTCAGTAGTTTTACGAGCAACCAACATATAACAAGTACAACCAATTTTTCAGATTGACTGAGGCAACATGACAAAAAAAAAAAAAGATTGACTGAGGCAACATGATTTTGCAATTAAAAGTCAGGATTTCTTATATAATAACTATCCTAGGAAAGATGTTAAGTGCAGGTTGTCTAAAATTTGAGTTGAAAAAAATGGCTCCTTACCAACTTGTGTGGCACATGTGAGGCAACGGCAGCATCAAGCACTTTTACTTTCAAGAAGACGCTTTAATGAAAAAGAAACATAATATTCAAGTTTCATTTGAATATAAACACAGATAGTGAAAGTAAGAAGAAAGTTTTGTCTCTCAGTAAAGTGTAAAGAACAATTAGCAAGTTAACAACCACAGAGTCTTAAAGTGCATGGAAAAAAAAACAAAAAGCAATAGCTAACAAATTTCATGGTGGCTTTTTGTAAACCAAGAACTGTGGATGCCCTCTGTTCAAACATTTAGAATAATCATAGCAATATGAGGTCATGAGCGGCTACTGTAAATTTAGCTTCACAGTACACCACTTCAGCTCATGTTAGAATATATAGACACTGAAGCTACATTATTCTGGATTCAAGATTCTATCTGTAGTTCAGTGAAATGACAGGGAACATAATCCTCTTGTCTAAAATGACCACCACACACCATCATGCCTTTTTTGTGGCAGAACTCTTAACATCTCTGTTATCTAATATGAAAAATTACTGAGAAAAAGAAAAAAACATTTTCATAATATTAGAGTAATATAGCTATAATAAATGGTAGAAAATGATTTCTCAAGGATGACAAGCCTTGGGGCAGTGAGTGTGGTATTTGTTACCAGCGGGTCAATAGGTGCAGGAACAGATAGGAGCAATAAGAAATCTCTTATAAATGGCTCGGGAGGTGGTCACATACCACAAGAAAGGACTTAGTGACTTTCAATATGGTAGGTCACCAGAAGCACTGATGGAGCAGGGCTCCGGTGAGAGGGGATCCAAGGTGATAAATACTCCAGTAAGGAGTGAACTCTTTGCAGTACTTGGGAGAAGACACATTTTGGTACAATTAAATGATTAGGTGGACCATCTGCTAGTCTGTATTTGCTGATATTACTTTCCCTCATAACAGTTACAAAAATGCAAGTGGATAAACAAACAAAAAAACAAACCACCAAGTGATTTCTGGTTCAGTGTTTGCCTCTTTGATCACAAAAAGCAGACAATGACATCAGGTCTAATATTATGAGAACTAAAGCCATATATAATGGTAAAGTTGAAACAAGTTCAAATGACTTTTCCAGGAGGTAAATGGACTACATTTATGAAGCCTTTTTCTAATATTGTTGACCACTTAAAGTACCTTCACACTCCACGCCACATTTATCCATTTAGAAACACACATTAATGGCGTACGTAGATTGATACAATAATGTAATTAATGTTGGCTGGACTCTAGACTGAAGAGGGCAGGGATTGAAACACAGATATTCATTAGTGCTATTGAACTTTAAATGGTTGATATTCTAATTTCTCTCTGCTGGGCTAAATTTTGAATGTGGCAGGTTATTAGAACAGAGTGGTCTCTGCTTTGAAAGCATTCACATCTTTTATGAACGCAACAGACCAAAAACAAGCAAGTATTTAAATTCCCAGTAAGATGCCTTTCTTCTCTGACCACTGATAGGTTACTGGGAAGTGGGACTCATTGCATTGAGCTTGTTCCACCAAGCAGCTGTAATCCCTGATAATAAAAAGTTAGCAATTCTCCAGGATCTTTGTTTCCTTTTACCCTGTTCTGGCCATTGTAACACAGTCGCCATAGCCGGATCCATCCTAACTTCACTTTTTGCAATGAAGGAACATAAAACAGGTTCTACCAAACTATGTGGATTACAATTCTGGATGTTTTGACATTGTCTCTGGACTGCTGAAGAGGGTGCTAGCTGAACAAGCTAATTTCTCCCAGTAATGTTGCATCCTGCTGTAAACTCTGACAGCAAAGGAAATCGACTTAGCCAATTTTTTGAGTTCTGTTATGGAAACTAATTCATTGTTTAGATGTATTTATTTATCTGTTTGTTCAGCGGAAGACGTCCTGCAGAGTTGTATAATTCTCTTCAGTCTTCGCAGCCAAATTGCATAACTCTGTGACTGATGTGTCTTGCAGTGGATTATCAAAAATTGTGTTCTTACAAAGCTGCTTTAGGATGAAGAACCAGTATATATGCTCCCCCACACTGTTGCTCCCCGAGTTTCAAGCTATTTCTGTTAGCAAATTTAGCAAGCAAGCTTTGCTGAAATAACATGAAGGGCGTGAGTAAAGCTGCAGCTAAAATGAAAACGAACATTTAGTGAGGCAAGTCCGGGACGACCCGTGATCTCTGTGGCCTGGTTGCAGTTCCAAGAGTTTTAGTCTCACTATAGTCGATGGTAGTTGACAGTGAGCAAGACTGTTATGCAATGGGAAATGAGGGAGAAAGACCAAGTTGGTAGGACCAGAGACACAACAATATTAATGAGACTGAATTGTATCCTATACAAATCTGTAAATTACTTGAAGCCATACCATAGCTAATCAGCCTATCACAAATAAATGTTAACCACTGCAAGGAAAAGAAATTCAATGAAAGTTGCCCACAAGCTTTCTGCCACACATAGTAGGAGGAAAGTCAGTGCAGTGTCAATTTACAGACATTTTAAAAAAAAAATAATAAAATAAAAATATTGAACTGTTAGCTGTAAGTCCATACTATCCACCCAGAGAGTTCCCCAGTGTCACTGCAGTGACAGTTTATGTCTCACCATGAGCAGGTGTTGACACTGTGTTTGACATAATCACTTCAGTTGTTTCGCATAATCTGGGTGCAACCTGTGACCAAAAAGATTGAGAGGAGGTTGTCACAGGAAGATGAAGAAACGATGTGAGGGTGTTCTGAGGCTACAGACTGGAATTCACTGTTTACCACATGGAGATGTCATCAATGCCATGCCTGAGTGTGTGACTGAATATACAAAATACTTCTGTGTGGACAACACCATCCCAACCAGAACAGTGAGGTGCTACCCCAATAATAAACCCTGGCTCACTAGTGACCTGAAAGAGCTCCTTAACAGTAACAAAAAAAAAGAGCCTTCAAGGAAGAAGTTGGAATTATTGAGCTCTGTACAAAAATAACTGGCAGTCAAGATCAAAGAAACCAAGGAGGTGTAGAGGAGAAAGCAGGAGAACAAGCTCCTGCAGAACATCAGAGATGTGTGGTCATGGATGAAGAAGATCACAGGTTTCAAGCGGAACATAGGATCAGATAGACTGAAGTCTGGACAGAACCAATGAATTAAGCTTTTTTTTCTTCTTTTTTTTTAACAGGTTCAGTTCAGAAACTAGCTCAGCATCCTCTTCCATCCCCAGCCAAACAGACCTCCCACCCTCCCTTGACCTACAGCTTCTCTGTCACATCTCAACTGTCTCACCATCTGTCTTATGTCAGTCATGGATCTTCTTGCTGTTGTTCCATCATTTTCTCCTACCATATAAGGAGATGCTGGGGCCCTCTCCACCTCCTCCTCCTGCCTGTCCATCTCTAGCAGTCAGGTGAAGAGGCAGCTGAAGAGAGCGAACTGGAAAAATGTCGCAAGTCCAGATGGTGTCAGCCTCAGAGTTCTGAAGACCAGTGAACCAGCTATGTGGGAAAATAGCATCATTCCAAAGAAAAATAACAATCTCAAGTTGGCATTGTGTCCTTAACCATGACCAGGGCCACATTCTTTTTATTCTCCTCTTACTTTCTTTTTTAAAGCATTTTGCCACACATAATGGCTACAAGAGAGCAGTTTGTTTTTTTTTTGTTTTGTTTTGTTTTTTTCGGTTACTGTCAGTATACTGATGACACATTTCTACACCGCATCTCTGCATCAGTCATAGCCTAAAATTCAACATGGCTCATCAATGTACAGTCTGCACATACCATTCTTCTACCCAAATACAGGCAAATAGAAAATATACCGTGTGAGATGTTAAACTCTAAGGCTGCAGAAGTTATGTATAGGAGCCCTTAGACATTATCACCTGCTCTCTTGTGGAGTCATTTTGCCCCATTCTCCTTTACAATGTTGCTTCAGTTAATTGATATTTGAGGACATTTGTTTAAGGGTGGCTATAGTGAGCTCTCAATACAGCAGTTCCATCAGGTTCTGGTCTGTTCTTTGATTGGACTACTGCAACTTGATAATTATTTTCTTCTTCAGCTTTTCTGTTCTCTACCACCATCATTGTGCTAAAAAGCTGGAACACTTGATTCAAAGTGTCAGTGCTGATTTTTCAATGTAGCACTGAGAATTACAGCCAAGCATCTCTGCTTTGGTCTTATATTTTCAAAGGAGAATGTTTAAGAAGTCTCATGTTTTGTTCAGATACAGTTTGGTATACAGCATATAGTTCTATCATGCTATTTTTGTAGATTATAAAACTTACAATAGAAAGCCTTTACTAACAAGTCTTACCTCATGTGTTAAGTCTTTTGCTAATTTTGCTGCTATGAACGTAAATGTTTAGCACACTGAGTTGTATAGAGTCTGAGATGTAGCTATGAGATGCCATGGAAGAGATGCTGCATAGGGCATCATAAAAGGTTTAATAAGTGATGCAATAATAGTGCATTGAAATGCATCATACAGGACACCATGTAAAGGCAGACTAATTCACAAAGGGAGTGAACAAAACAAGACTACACGAGGAAGTGGTGGAGAAGCAGGGTATAAATAGTCAGAGACACAGGTGCAACACATGAGGGTAATGAACAGAAGAATCCTGGGAATTGTAGTGTTGGGACCAGGCTGGTGAGGCTGATCGTGCAAGCAGAAGAGGAGCAGGCATGACATTAGTTGTTTTTTTTTTGTTTGTTTTATTGTTTTTAGAAATTTCTCTCAGCATTGTGTTATCTTATGCCAATGCCAATGTTGACTTCTGGGGAGATTGGCAACTATGCTGAATGTTTTCCACTTGTGCATAGTTTTTCTCACTGTGGAAAGTTGGATTCCAAAATGTTTTCAATAATGGAAAATGTGTGAATGCGTGAGAGCCAGGGACAGATTCATGATACCAGTTTTAGTGAGAAGAGCATTCCTTATTTGGACTCTGAAATCAGAACTTCACTGTTTAATGGATCACAATCTCGCAGTTAACGCTACAATTCATAGCTATTTCTATGCAGCACCACCAACATAAGTGAACCCCGTGTTCCAGGAGAGAGTCATCTTAATCCAAGTATTGTATTAAATAAATGAAAGTCTGTATTTCCTTTTGTGCAGAGATTTATATAGATTTCCAATAGCTCTATAAATGCTTTTTTTCTGTTTGTTTCTTTTTGTTTTGTAGTCTTTTCTTTTCATAACAGAGGGCCATTCTGTAAAGATCAGAAGGACTGGATAAAAGGGGTTTCTGTTTGTGAGAGTTTATATGCAGGAGGATTTTTATGTGTACTTCTTTGACGATGGTATGATTGTATAAAGGTTCTATGGCAGCAGTTGCTATTGAGTGCAGGGTATTTAAATGAAAAGTGCCATTTAGGTTTAGACATGAAGGAAAAAAAAAATGTTGAAAATACTCAGCTGGTTTGGTGACTGGTTCCTGGATGACTGGCAAGCTGACTAGTGCTCGTGTGGTAAAAGCAGATAATAAGTCTTATTCCTCTTTACTGGCCCGGCTTGAAAAGCAAGTTTCCTCAGTGCTGTTCATAAATCAAAACCAATAAAAGCTGCTTCCAACTCAATTCCTACTTTTGACTGCGGGGCCATAGCCATGACTTTGGTGTAATGATCATTCATTTACAGGCCACTCAGACAGGGGGTAAAGAAGACCGATAGAAACAGTGATCCCTATCTATCATGTTTCCCTGCTGAGGCTTGTGGGAATTGCTACAGCTGCCTTTGTCGTCTAGTTTATCTGTGCTTGCATGAATGCAGTTCTCACACATCTATCTCTGTTTGCATAGATGTCTGTGTGAATACTAATTCAGAGTGATGTAAACATTTACAAATTATTGTCACACAAGAAACTGCTCTCAGGCTTAAATGAATTCTTTAGAAAATACATGCTATGTTCTGTTTAACATTCCCTGAACTGATCCATTACTCCCTTTATCTGGGTGTTGCTCTTTCCAAAACACTTTGTCCCTCCTTCAACCTTCTCTCTGTCTCTCAACCCCCCCCCAATCTACCATCTGTGTCTTTCTATCCCCAGTGCTCTGTCTTCTCTTGTGACTGAATGACCTGCAGTAGCCAGCTTAACAGGCCGAGCAGAGTAGTGTCCCAGTCCCTCATCTTCTCCGCATAAAGTCTCCAGCCAGTCCAGAGCAAAGAATAATCTGTCCCAGTAGTACTATAGCAATGTCTTTCCTATCAGTGCCCTTTACCAGTGCTACAGATTATCATGGCCATTGAGTTACTTGAGCAAATACAATTGATATGGCAGCATAGCCTTGAAAAATGGCACCGTTACTAAAAGGTCACAAGTTCAGTCTCTTTAAGAGCAAACATTAGTCTGTCATCAGCTGTATGAAAGTGCACCATAGAAGCTGACGACCTATTTTATGTTTTACAGTGCAATATTTTTATTGCCTAAAAAATGGAAAGTAAAAATTGTGGACTGGGGTCCTGTGAATTTCTGCAGTGCACTGAAAATCTCTGCAATGCCCATTTTAACTTTCATAGTGCACACTGGATAGGTTTAAGGTTGTGTATCAAACTTTTACTGGCGATGACTGAATGGGTGATAAGGTTTTATTTTTTATTCTTTTGTAGGAGAGGGAAGGAGAGCTTTATGCATATAATGTCATCTAGCACAGCACGAGGGACATGCTGGAGACAAGCATAAACAATTGAACTGGTCTAATTAAAAACACTTTATCAAGTTTCCACACACCCCCAAATAATAATAATAATAATAATAATAATAATAATAATAATAATAATAATAATAATAATAATAATGCAATAATGTGTGATACTCAAATAGAGTAGTTCCTGAAGATGCTTTAATTTGAAATGCAAAGGTGGGGGTTACATGAAATATTAACCAACTGCCCAGATATGATCTCAAATCTACACAAAATCAAATGCAATAAAATGGGGCAGATTAGCAACCAAAAAAATAAATGTTTATTAAATTTCTCAGTATAATTTATTGTTAACTGGGTTTGTCATGCACGTGTAATTTTATTTGAATTTCAGTGCAGTTAAAAATATTATTCACCTATGTATCTTATTTTACACAACAGTAAAACCATACTTAAGGTGTGAACAGCTTCCAGAAGTGAAGTGTCTTAAATAAATAAATAAATAAATAAAAGGAATATGATACCCACAGGTAACAACACTGGACAACTCCAGTACAGTCCGAATATAATTATCTTAGTCTGGAACGTATGCAGGCCTTTACAGTAAGAGCAACTCAGAGAGTATGGTTACATCATACCAGTGTATTTTTATTTATTTATTTATTTTGTTTGTGTGTGTGTGTCTGTGTGTCTGTGTGTGTGTGTGTGTGTGTGTGCAGGCAGATGTTGAAGCATGTGAAAAGGAGTAGGTTTGCATGTGTAGGATCCCATATGGATATGCTGAAAATGCCTGAAAAATGATAAAACATTTATTTCTTGAACACACCACAAAGTATAAGACATATATTTCACTAATTCTACCTGTATTTCTCTTGTTTTTGTCTTGCAGAGATACCGTCTAAGAGCTTGTCTTCCTGGAAAACGCAAACACATATAAAGACACACACACACACACACACACGCACACACACTGTATTCAGAAATTAAATGAGATGAGAGACGCTTGTAAAGCTCTCTTTTATGCCACCTCAGTGCATTGTATTTCTTTTTTAAGTAGTCAGATGAAAAGAAAGTGTTTTGACAGCAGATGTACTGCTTCCTATCGCCAACTTGACCAAGGATCTCAAAGCCGTTTGGGCTTCCAGCGCTGGAACAATTTCAAACAACTACCATTCTCATTTATTTATTATATTTCCCTGATGTTGAGGGGGAAAAAGAAAAAAAAAGTTAGGACTTTTTAAATGTATTCTTTTCTATTTTACATGTGTGTCTAGCTCATACCCTTTGCCTGAATGGACTGGACAGGACCTAATGCTAGATAAAATGACAATTGCAGAAGCAGAACGACTACACAAAGCTACTTTGTTGTATGTATTGTTTTTTTTTTTTTCTTTTTTCCTATCTGTGCAATGTGCATGCATTTCCACAAATTTGAGAATTTTGCATGAAATGAAACATTGCCTTCCTTGATAATTAGAACAAACTTAAGAGAGAGTGTAATGTGTGTCCTGACTGGATGCATTTTGACTGAATGAGTTGATGTAACTCATTGCCAGTTCATCTTATCACTCCTGATTTCTCTCTGTTTCTTTTTTCCCCACTATAACACATTTTTCTTTTTTCTTTTCTTCTTTTTTTGGTCCATTGGCTTAAATTCTCCCTGCTACTATGCTAGTACATAGGGTGTGAAAAAATATATCTTCTAACGGGTTTATATGCTGTATTCCACAGATACTCTGGCCTGGTTGAATATTCCCTCTCACATGCAGATGAAATTGTAGAACCATGCAAATGCTAAGGTGAACTATAAAGGATACAGATGCTTCAGCATGCGTGTGCAACACATGCATGTGCAGCACTTTTACACTTAATGTTTTTGAGATTTTCACTTTGCCTGGATTATATGTCCCAGTTATCCTATAGGCAGAAATAAACTTAAGCCTCTTTCAGACATGCACTTCTTTCCATTAATCTGACAGCATGTGTTGGCTACATGTCTTACTAAGCAACCTGGCCCTTTTGCATAATAATAATAATAATAATAATAATAATGACAATAATAAACATTAATTATAATAACAATTGATTATAATAAACAATAATTATAAGTGGTATAATAAAGTCACATGAATGGGTGGCCATGCACAAGTGGGATTGGCTAATAAAGCATCAACGCTTTCTGATGAATTTCATAGATCAAACAAACAAAGTTATACACAATTTCAGAATGAACAGAAAGGTTTTTTTTCATATTTATTTATTTTTTTGTGTCTCCTTTCTTGTAGACACATAGGCAGTGAACTGATTATCATCATTTAAATGATCCAGTACAAATTTGTCATGTTAGGGTGAGTCATGTCAGGGTAATTCTATATGATTTCTAATCCAGGAGAACACTTTTTTGTCAATATCTCCTCTCTATATGATAACTGCCCATATCAAGAGTACAGTGTCGTAAGCTGGGGTCTTCACATGGGTCTCCACAGCACTGACTGCATAAACTGGAAAAAAACAGATTGGGCCAGTCTGCCACCAAACCATAACAAACATTGGTCCAGCCAATCCCAGACAGGACGAGGGTTTTTGTTTATGCACATAAAGTTGAAACGCATGTTCATCATGTGGTATGTTTTCTTAGGAAGCACAGGAAAGAGGGGGAAATAAGAGCCAGCTTTCTGTGTTTTGTTAAAGTTTTATTCAAATATGAACAGACTTGATGTCATACAGAAATTACCTACCCTACCTTTAAAACATAGATATTCCCTTTAGATGTCTACAATATCTGCCCTTAGTGCCTTTCAACCTTAGCTAAGTTTCATTCAGTAAGTCCCACAGATACACACCCTGAGTTAACGCCGAGCAAAGTACAGTACCTGCCAGTGGGAGCAACTAGAGTTTCAGGTTTTTACTTGTACAGGAACTGATGATCAAACTGTCCAGCTGCCAATAAGTGGGTGGCCCACTCCATCATGTTTTCTATGGCCGTGCCCCATTTGCAGCCTTGTCTCATGAAAAATCTTAACTGAATGGAAACACAGTGACTTGGTGGTAACCAGTGTTGCATCACAGGTCATTAGTTCTGGCCTCTCTGTTTGGAACTTGTATGTTTTCCCTGTGTTTGCACATGTTTCCTCAAGTAGTCTGGTTTCCCTCCACAACCCAAAAACATGCATATATTTCAGAATAACTGATGATTCTAAATTGACCATGGGAGTGAGTGTGAGCAAGTGTAGTTGTTTGTCTATATGTGGCCCTCCGGTGGACTGGCAAAATGTCCAGTCTACACCCTTGCCCTTCAACCAGAGAGCTGGAATGGGCTCAAGCAGACTCTTGTGGTCCTGAATAAAAAGAAGTGGGTATAGATAATGTTTGGTTGGAAGAAAAGAAAGAATATGTTTTATCCACTACAGCACATTTACATTAGCACATTGCCATCCAGCGCATTGAATTTATGAAGCCTGGCAAGGAGCTTGTTTTTAGGGAGATTATGTAGGTCTTTATAAGCTTAGAGTATTAGCATTTTCTTCTTTTTTATTGTTTCTATTTCTTCCAACAATTTTATTGAAGTTAACGGATTCCCACAGTGATTATTTTATTTTATTTATTTATTTATTCATTTATTTTTTGAAATGACAGCCAACAGTTGTAGTTGTGATTAAAAAACAGCAAAATGAGAAAATAAAATCTATCATCATCAATTATACAAAATGCCAAAACAAATTCAATAATAATCCACTTGTGAGGATTTGCATATGATTATTCACTGTTTCCAATTAAGTAAAGCGAGGGTAATGTGTTAAAACCATGTGGTGTCTAAAAATAAGCTGGTATGTTTACTTCCTCATGTCATCCATCCAAAAGGATGTTCTCATTAAAAATGTCTCTTTGTAACAGAGGCACCTTTCTCACCGCTTTGTACTAGTTTTGAAAAGTGTGCACTTCTGGTGACTGATATTTGCTTGTGACTAAAATATGCATACAGTCTTTATTTGAAAAAACAAAATCTGTACATTGGTGAAAATTATCCCTGCTCTTATTTAGTTTGTAACACTATTCAAAGTCCAATTTACATATGTTTGTAAATACAAAATAGCATTGATTTCCTTTCTTTGTTTCCTTTGGAAAGTTAAGTCCCTGAACTCTTATAAGGGTTTGCATTTGAGAACTTTATACACAAAACAGCTCACTTCAAGTCCACAACCACAATCAGTGGTGCATGAGGAAACTAAACAAAGTATGCAATGAAAAAGAAACGCAATATACATATAAGCTGCAAAGCTTTCATTATCTAGCTACAGACATGCAATTGAAGAACATTACTATAAGACACTTTTGTGTTGTATTTTTTAATTTATTTTGTATTTTTCAGTTTAATTTTAAGATGTTATGCTTTCAATAATGCCTATGTAATGTATCTGCCAGCCTTAGTTTAATCTTGTTCATGTAATCATTTGGTTACAGAAACTTTAAGGTTAACGTAGATCATAGTCAATGAAAAAAGAAAGCTGGACTTAAATAGGAGATACTTTAGACAGCAAAGTATACATTCTAACATTCTTTTCTTTTTTTTAAACATGGATTTGTGTGGTTAAGATCTTTGTTCAGTTAACACTGAAATGACGTGTTACTATGGCCTTGTGTTCTGCAAAGGATTTATTCACTTTAAAGCTCGTTGCTGTATGTGTGTCTTTTTTTTTTTTTTTTTTTTCCCCAAGTATGACGCAGGCTTGAGCAATCAGTGGTGTCAGCTTCTAAAGAAGACATTCTGTTCCTTCTTTCTTTCTCTTTTTCAATCGTCAACCCTTCCTCTAAGTCTTTGCTTTGGAGGATGAAGAGACGGTGCCATTTCACCATTAATCACTGTTGGCTGTATTGCTGGAGAACACGCCTACCAACAGAAATACTACTGGACTGCTGGTTCAACCCCAGTGGAGCCTCAGAGAATCCCAATGACCTTTAATCTCCAGAATTTCTGCAGAAGAAACTTGTCAACTTGTGTGTGTGTGTGTTTGTGTGACTGGACTCTGTCTAAGTGAGCACATTTGTTTGCTTAATGAACTAATTGGTTTCCCCTCTGACCCATAGTTGCTCAGCTCCATGTCATCACTGCGAGAGCCACGCATGACATATTTTTGTGCTTTTAGAGTTCCTTAATTTAGGATGTTGAGCTCTCTACAGAATATAAAGAACTATTACTGCCATGACTCTCATCACAAATATCTCCTTCATTTATGTTGTTGAAGTCCAATGGCATGGACTTTGTTGATTGTTTGATTTAGCTCACGTCCTTTTTTTATAATGTCATTTGCCCACAGGTTTTAAAAGACAATGAATGCTCTACACCTTTATTTTTATGTGTATATTTTATGAACTTAATTAGGTGTTTCTGTAGATATGTATTCCTATTGTATGACCTTTCTAGAAGATTATCTGCATTGTATTAACAATCTTTACTGATTTAAATCACAGCCGATTTTAGCTTTTTTTCTGTAGTTACCATCTTTTTTTTCTGAGAATACATTTATTTAATTTTGTTCCCTCAAAGAAAGTCAGTTTTTATTGCAACGTAAAAAAAAGAAAGAAAAACAGTATATGCATTTTTTGAGGTATTTGAAGCCCTGTTAATAAATGAGCTTGGATTCACTTTTCCCAAAGTGTGTATATTCCTATTTTCAGATCTAGCTGTTGGACAAAACAAAATTTATATGCACACAGTTATGTATAGTCTATATGTAAAAGAGAAAAGTTTACCTTTTTTTAAATTAGATACTGTATCCTTCCTACACATCAGTGCATTTTACCAATAATATGGTTCTTAGCATGAACTGAAGTGAATTTATTTAACAAAAAAACTAAATCAAAATGTATCAGCATAATTAAACTAAGAACAGATGATTTATTTATTTATTTATTTATTTTTGTCTTTAAAGCAGCACAAAGGAATTTTTGTACAATCCCAGTTCCTAAAAAAATGGTATACATTGTAAAATTTCAACAAAAACATATGTAATTATTTGCAAATCTCATGTACCCATATTTTATTTCCAATAGAACATAATGATATGCTTTGTAATGTGGTGGAGACCCAAATGCAGGACAGCATGAGGCAGCAGGTTTCTAAAAGATGTTCTTTAATCCAAACTGAAAAATCAATTAAGTGAGGACCAGACAAAGCATGTAAAAAACAAACAAACAAACAAACAAAAACAACAAGGAGAAACTGGAATCATAACAGTAAGGAACAGTACGGACCAGCCAGGAGAAAGATGGAGAAGAAAAAAAAAGACAATATAGACACTGAGGCTGGCAGGACACAGGTGCAAAGCATCCTAGGAGATGAGGGCCAAGAAAGTGAAACAGAACATAAGGAGACAGAGGCACCTCTTCAAAATAAAAAAAAAAGAAGTAACATTAATAGCAACAGAAAAGGACAGAAAACCAGTGAGGCAAGAACTGAGGAAGGACCCCAAAATCGCCACACCAACCTAAGACATAGAGGACATATCAAACGTTGAAACAAAGACATTTTACCATTTCACAGAAAAATATTAGCTCATTTTGACTTTGATGGAAGCAACACATCTGAAAAAGTTGGAACAGTGTGATGTTTACTGTTGTGTAGTATTTCTTCTTCTTTTAACCACTGTGGAAACATCTGGGAAGTGACAGACCAGTTGCTGAGGGTTCAAGAGAGGAATGTTTTTGATGATTAACCTGCATTTGTGGAGCAAACTGTGTTCACAAACAGGGATTTCTGGAAGTGTGACGGCTAGTGAAGGATTATGCCTGAGGGCTTTAAGATCACATGTATCCAGTACTGATCTTCAGCCTTGTCCCTTTGCACACAAACACTTTGATATTATTATATCATTATCATTATTATTATTGTTTTTATTATATTTGATGAAATTATTAGATGGTGGATCTTCAAAGTGTTCAAAACTTTACATCGAAGAATGTTTTTCTGAAACAGTTCCAATATTTTTGTCATGGACTCAGATTGGTGAACCTCTGCACATCTTTACATCTTTGGGACTCTGCCTCTCTGAAATATTTCTTTTTTAACCAGTCATATTACTGATGTGTTGCCAATTAACATTACTAGTTGTTAAACACTCTTCCATTTGTCTTTCATTTGCATTCATTCTCCAGCTTTTTGTTTCCCCAGTTCTCCAGTTTTTTGAGGTGTGTTGCTGCCACAGAGTCAAAATGAGCTAAAATTTCCATGAAATGGTAAAACGTCTCCATTTGAACAGCTGATACATTCTTTATGCTCTATTGGGAGTTAAATATGGGTTTATGCTATTTGCTATTCACTGAATTAAGTTTTTATTTGTATTTTACACAGTGTCCTAAACATTTTGCAAATGGGGTTTTAATTTTTAGCTCTTTGGGTTCCTCTTTAGGCACACAGGTTAAGTTGTTTTTACAACTGGGTTTTGTTTATTGCTTGTTGAGTCTTTCAATTTCTATTGTATTGTTACTCTCTTGAGTATTGTACTTGCCTCTGCCACGATGTCCACTGAAGCTCTGTGAACTACTTTCATCATTGTTAGTTCTAGTTCTCATTAAGTTCAGACATTTATTGTCCCACAGGAGAAATTTGGTTTGTATCAGTGATTAAAAACATAAACGACACAAAATACAAGACAAGACTTAACACACAGACATGAAACACAGGTGTGTTAACCTAACCAACCTCAGCCACACACTTGATCTAAGAAGTTTATTTGTGTAATCCATTAAAATGGGACAACAATGGAATGATAAATTTAATAAATAAATAAATTCCAGTGCAGCTGAAAGTCTCATGAATGATTTAATGATTAGTTAAGTGCATTCAATGCACTATAGCAACAAAGGAAAACTTGTATCTATTGCATTTTGCCCTTTGTGGCCTATACATCCGGCCAGATGGAAGAGGGGATGGTCATTCTCAGATAAAATGGACCTCGCCTTACTCACCCACTGTCTGCCCCATATTTTTGACATAGATAGCTGTTTGAGCCAAGCAAAG
>JBAMYA010108473.1:0-19585 GCA_037176975.1 Arrhamphus sclerolepis
ACATAATAATTATAACATATTAATATCATTAATATCTATGGATATCTAATAAGTTTATGCATATATATATATATATATATAAAGTCATGGCAACGCTCTTCAGGGGTGTTTCTGAAGTACCTTCATCATACCAATACCAATATCGTCCTACACACTTTTAAAAAGTCCCGCTGCCACGTATGATTTCATTGGCTAGCGTAGTTGCAATTTGATTGGTTTCAGTGAAATGTAAAAAGTTTTGCCAGGAAGCTAAGCTTCTTTTCCACCCACCAGAGCTCATTTTATTTATTTTTATTTTTTCCTAAAACTCAAGCTAGCTATTTTAGTGTGGCTTAGCTTATGCCAACATATAAAAATAAGTAATGTCAGATATAGAATGGAAATGGCTGTCATCAGCACCAGAAACACAGAGACTGGAAGAGTCAACAAAAACTAACAACACACAACTGTTTTGATTTCAGCAGATTTATTATTATTTAATCCCTCCATGAACCGTCACCTTATCGCGGTGGAGGGGTTAGTGCGTCCCAATGATCGAAGGAGCTATTTTGTCGTGGGCTTTATGCCCCTGTTAGGGTATCTCTAGAGGAGACCCCAGGGAAGACCTAGGACACGCTGGAGGGACTATGTCTCTCGGGTGGCCTGGGGACTGGCCTTGGGATCCCCCCAGTGGAGCTGGAAGAAGTGGCGGGGATGGGGAGGTCTGGGCTTCCCTGCTTAGGCTGCTGCCCCTGCAACCCGACCCTAGATAAGTGGAAGAAGATGGATGGATGGATGGATGGATGGATGGATAGATTATTTGAGAAGTATTGCATGCTTCTATTGAAAGCCCAGCTACTTTCATCACTGTAGCATGAACGTTTTTATACATTACATACATTTCCACTGAAAGTTGGATTTCCCAAACGTTTCGTGAGTTGTGTATGATATCATGGGGGCTCAAACCTAGCTTAGACGAATTAGCGTCAAACCACTTCTCAGACACCTGTTGATGACGTCATGGAGGGTTTGGCCAGATCTCTTGTTTTAATGCAATATTTAATGTCTCGCAGACAGGTTAAAGAAAGATTAAACACTTGTAGTCATTATTAACCCATATTCCTCTTGTTATGGTGCTTTCTTCGCATTTTCATTCAAGCCCTCGATAAAGCCTTTCTTAAGGTACAAATGTCAGTTATTGGACAGATAACAGCAGAAAACCTTGACCTTTGATTGTTTGATTTCCTCTTTAAGTGCCAATGGAGTTCACCCTCCCTTAGCTCAAGGATCAAAGAAAGTGTGATCAGTGTCTGATAAGTATAAACTGGACACTGCTGCAAACAACTTGTATGTGAAATAGCATTCATTCATCCGAGAGAACAATCACTACTCCCCATTTCAATTCTTTTTTTTCAACACAAATAAAGCTAAAAACAAAAGACACATGTGGTAACCCTTAAGTACCCTCATGACTCAGCAGTTTTTAGATCCAACTTTAGCAGCAATAAGTTTCCCTCCATGTCTCACGTGGTTGTGGAGGGATTTTAGTCCACTCATTTCCACGATGTTGCCTCACTTCATGGAGATTTTTGGGATATTCAGTCATTCACAGTTGTATCCTGTGTGTATCCTGCATTACCGTTACGTTAGCATCTCTGGCATTCAGTGTAGCTCTCTGTTTGTAGCTACTGGTGTGGTTTTCTCCACTATGACCTCAACAAAAACAAAACAATTGCTTCCTCTTAGTATTTCCTTCTCATGTACTGTTGTATTTTTGACTCTAGTTCTGTATTCTGTCCTCACACGGAAACCTCCGATAGCAAACATACTACCTGCGCAGAACTGAAACAAGACACAGTCTCAATGCTGGTTGTGTCCGAAAAGAGATATTGAAACTATATCCCATACCTTCAGGTCCCACCACAGAATTTCTTTCAGACTGAGGGCATTCTAGACCTTTTTTTTTTCCTTTTTTAAAAAAAAAAATCCATTCTGATGTAGATTCACTGTTGTCTTTAGGATCATCGTCCTGTTGCATTACCCAGTTTCAATCAAGCCTTTACTGTCAGGCTACCTCACATTTGTCTCTAGAATATTCTGGTTGATCTGATAACTCTGTGCCAACAGCCAGTTCATTCATCAAATGAGTGCTATGAAAGGTGTTCTGGAGGCACGAGTATGACTATGGATGAAACAGCCTGGCAGGCATTGTTCCAGTTTGTTCAGATGCGGTTTTGTGAACGTTAGTAATGCTTCTCTGATCATTTTCTTTTAGAGAGGAGAGGCTTTATTTTGCAAATTGTAGGACTTTCATTCCAGTTGTTCTGTTATTAATATTTAACAGCATTTAAAATGCTCAGTTGGGTCTATAGATAATGAGATTTAGCTTTTGTTTTGTTTTTTCTATATTTCTCTGACCATTACACAGCCTGAGCTTGGGATGAGTTTTTGATGTGTCCACGAGGAAGACTGCAGCTGTCTTGAATGTTTTCCATCTGTGAATAATCTTGTCTGGGAATGGTTGGTATACTGCAAGAGTTGCCATTGCTAATGTCTTTTGCTCTTGGCATTGTGTGAACACGCACGTAAAAGCTCCAAACCAGCAAACTGCTAACACACCTGGTTTTACACAGGTCTCCACACCTAGGATGATTAGCCACACCTGCCTGCCAGCAGCTGGAGGTAGCCAAATTAGTATTGTACAGGTTTCCCGCTCTACTGTTTTGGCATCATTTTGGCCAAATAAGTGATGGGATGGTGATGCAAAAAATATACTAGTTGTGTCCATCTGAATATTTTATACTTCACTATGAAACTGACTTTATCACAAAGTAGTGTATGTGAGACTGTGAGACAGGAATGCAGCAGAAAAGAAAGAGTTTGTGCTGATAATGAGGCAGATTTGACATCACCCTCATTGGGATGTGATGTTTATCTCACTCCCTCTTCCTCCCACAATTCCCACTGACCACAACTCCCCATGTCCTGACAAACCGAAGGAGACAGACGGAGACAGAGGACGAGCGAGCAAAAATGGAGAGGTGGAGAAAGAGAGAGCAACCCACAGACCACAATATGGTTCAGACATCAGTTATAAGGCTGATACAGAGGGAAGGAGGGAGAGGGTTTATACTACAAGACTACTAAACAAATCCAGGGTGCTGTTGTATGTTGTTGTTACTGTACTCCTGCAATAAATTTATCAACCATTCTAGACCAGACCAGTCTAAATCAGGGGTCACATACTTCAGCCTTTTAGAAGAGAGATTAGCCTTTAGTTAGCTAGACATGCTAATGTTGAATTACTGTGTTTTTTCCCCCTCCAGTCTTTTTACCCAGTTTTATGGAGTCATCATCTGATGGAGCTTCTCTCGTTGGCAATTAATTCATATCTGGATACGTTGGCATTTTCTTGTGTTTTCTTTTATTACTATGGCTGAAAACACACTTTTACTCATTAGCCTTTGCCTTTTAGCTTCTAACCGCTTTTATGTATCATCATTGCTTTATGTGTTGTTCTTATCATGTATTAATTGCTCTTTTTGCAGTTTTTTTTATTTACCAATCACTGTACAGCACTTTGCTCAGTTTTTACTGTTTTAAATGTGCTTTATAAATTTAAATGACTTACTTAATATGTTAAAAAGTACAGTTATTAAGCTAGTTACCTAACTTACTGCTTTTTTTAGTTTAGTAAAGAATATTTGATTTTGAAAGAGACTTCTGAGTCAAGCAGAGTGTTACGCTGCCTGGTAGCTGGTTACTGTTGCATTTTCTTGGTTTTTAAAATCATAGAAAAACAGTTGCTAATTTAGCAAGCTAACCTGCTGTTTTCTCAACTTACTGTTTTCTTTAGGAAAGAGATCTGATGATGATTTATAGCTGCTCTGACAAGTAGTGTTTATGGACATACCAACACTTGACGCTAAGGGTTTTTTTCTTCAGACTGTGGAACGCTGAAAGGCTTTGTGAAAGCACACACTGGGTTGTGAATATTGGAGAACACACAGCTGGAGCGTGGAGGGGGAACCAAGGGTACTCCTGTGCATCTTTGTAGCATAATCTATGTATGTATACTGTGTCCTGGTCTGCCTCTGGGCCTGCAGGGAAATACCTGAAAATTCTCCCCAGGAGGAGCATTCAGGAGGCATCTTGTCTCTCCTCGATGTTTCATCCCATCTCTAAATATTTTTCATATTTCACAATGTTGATAACACTCAACTATGAAATATTTAACGTTACGTAACAAAGTCAAGTTTCCTCCTGTCCTTACAAGAGTAATGGATGCTCAGTGCTTCTGCAGCTGTGGCAGATTAATTTCTGTATCTACAACTAACCTAGCTGCCTGTATTTTTATTTGAATAAAAACAAATAAAAGACTGTAACAAATTGTCTCTAATATAAAATTGTCTCTAATATGTTGAGCCACCTACATCATCTTCCATCATTTTTTTTTTGTGGCTTTAGTAGCAGGTAGCACTTCAGTTCAGTGCTTTGTAATACAGCTGAAATCCAGTTTATTCCAAATGAGTTCCAGATTCATAATTCATGTAATATCAATGGATTTTTTTTAAGGGTTAAAAAGAAAAGAAGAAATGCAGCTTAGCCAGAGTCCTACAAAAAACTCAGTTTTGTGAAATATTTCTTTAATTTTAATCACCACCTCAGGTGAAGTTAAAAACTTCACTATATTACATGGAAGATTTTACTTACTTGCCATGTTTCCATGAGGTTTATTTTTTTTATAGGAAATTTTAATTTGTGGGACTCATTGGTGAGGACCTGGTCGCCTTGACAGTCCCTGCCTGAAAGAGCCAACACATGCTGAGAATCAAACTAGCAATCCTCCATCTGGAGAACAACTTCATCTGCTGGTCCAGATGATGACGATTTCTCCAAATCAAATCAACACTATTGTCACATACAGCTGTAGTGCAGGCAAAATATGAGAGAGTATTTCTCTGGGGTTATAAACATTAATTACAATCTCACAGAAATTCATGCCGCACGCATCCACAAATACCTGCGACACAACCAAGAAGACTTATTGCAGTTATTGTCCCATTGCAGTGAGACGTCTTTGTTAGTGTCCATGAGCAGCAGCCTGTGACTAAAGTGCCAATGCCACTTAAAGTAAACATGTGGTTAAAGGGACTTATGAGGGATAATAAATACTTTAAAACTCAGATTAATATGATTGTACATGTAGGGAGCAGAGCAAGCAGGTTGCAAACCGTGCCATCCCAAAGTCCTGACTGCTGATTGAACGTTTCTGTATCTGTGAGCTCTTACAACACCTCCTCATATCTGTGGCCGGGTTCTGCACGGCCCGCAGTCATAAAGATTAAGACGTATCTCTTCAAAGTGCATACGTTGATCTAGAGTCCAGAGGTTGCTTCCAACTGTTTAACAAGAGCCAGCTAAGACAGCGGCACTTATTCTTCTCTGGTACATCGTGGAGAAGGCCGCCTGAAGGTGAGTGGCGAAGATCTTTCATCCTTATGTCTCATTAGAGGGAGTTAGATGTGACTCGGCAGGTTTTGAAAAAAGGGCGTGCTGGCAGCTGAACAAGAAGAAACACGGAGCGTGTGCACTTACTTCAGTATCTTACGGATCTCACGTCAGGATAAATGATTAGTTTTATTTGCGACTTGATGCTCCAGCGAGAGTGCAGACAGTTTGTCTCTTGTGTGTGTAGTTAAAAGACAAGAACCTGTGACGGCTTCAGCTCCTGGTGTGTGGGAGTGTAAACTGATTACCAGCCCTCCACAAACACACAGCCGCTGACAGAGTGCCGCATTTCGCCGTGCAGCGATGTCACTGGGTGTTAATGCACTCAACATGATCTCAATACGATAGTGTCTGGAGGCTGCAGAGCTGGTGGCTCGAATGCACCCGCTACAATCTTCCTGCTGTAATCAGCATCACAGTGTCTGCCTCGACTCTTTTTGAATCCAAACTGGTATCAGTCAGGACATTTTAGATCACCCTCGAGAGCATGCAGGGACAATTACAAAGGCACAATACAGTTTTGTACCTTTTTAGACGTGTATTTCATTAACTGTGCCATGATGGCATCCGGTTTTAGGAAGTCAAATTAAACAATTTCCTACAACAGGTTTGTGCTTGAGTCCAGGCACTTCAGGCATGTCTAAGTGGGGTAGACCTAGAACACACTAGAGAGGTTATATCTTTTGGTTGGGTCTGGAACAGATTCCTCCTGAGAAGAGTCGGATCTATTCTCCCAGAAGAGCTAGAATATGTAGAAGGAGCCACCACTTCTTCTGCTGCTGCTCCAGTGACCCCAACTCAGATAAGTGGAAGTTAATGGATGGACTAAAGTTCCTCACAGCAGTACGAAATGCTAATCATTTATATGTTACCATGTCCATGTTTGTCAAACCTGGTTTTCTTAGCTTTGGCTCCTTTTTGCTAATTTCAGAGCTCTTCGTTCAGACACGTAAATGCGTGTAAATGCGAAGCATGCGTGAGTTTTCAACCTCTCATCAGTTTTTCTTCTTTTGCAGGCTGTTAAAGAAGTTGGAGCGCAGACGTTCCTCAACGTTGGTGAGAAACCTTCCGTCTCCATTTTTGTTTCCGCCCCCCCCTCCCCCTTTTCCATTAACTCATCTCTGCTCTCTCCAGCTCCTCTTTCCTTTCATCATCCCGTTTTCTGTCCTCTCTTCCTGCACTTGTCCTCCCGCCTTCCTCTCTCCCCGTCTTCACCTCCACCTGCTCTCTCCATCCCTCTCCCCCTCTATCTTCAGGTGTTATCTGTCCGTTTAGAGCCGAGGGCAATTAGGCCGTCCGTCTCATTAATAATCCATTGCTGCGCTCGTTAATTATTTACCTTAATTGCTGATTTAAGTTTCCCTTCCCCCGACACAAAGAGCCCCCAGGGAGGCCTCTCTCTCTCTCACACACACACACACACACACACACACACACACACACACACACACACACACAGAAAGAGAGAGAGAGAGAGAGAGAGGTCATCGTTCTCAGAGGTGACGGATGGATCAAGTTTCCACTGATCTCTTTTCCTCTTTTTTGTCCCTTAGCTTTCCTTTGTGTGTGTGTGTGTGTGTGTGTGTGTGTGTGTGTGTGTGTGTGTGTGTGTGTGTGCGTACGTGTGTGTGTGTGTGTGTCATTCAGATCAATACACTTGATTGAGTGTAAATGAAAAGAGTGCAGCAGCAGCGACTGAAACTGTCTGTCGCTGCGTTGTTAACGAGGCTGCAGCTGCACTGGTTTTACTGGGAGGAAATCTCTGATTTCTGCTCTGAATCAGAACCAAACAACAAGAATGTTTCCGGGCGACATCATCAAGGCGACTCGTACCTACAGTTACGTGAAACAAAATGAGTATCCTGTCGTGGGCCGCTAAGTGAGCCTCATTCATGAAGCGTGAGCACAGATTTGTGCCTGAACTGTGCAAAATAAATAAATAAATAAATAAAAGAAATTGAAACTAAACAACAGAGGTTACTCAGTGCTAGTGAAAGTATCTGTTCAGCAAAATATTTTTAAACAACGAGAAATGTTTCCATGTTAGACCTGGTGGGTTTGCACTGCATAATCTAGTCACATTGGCTTATATTAATAAAATAAATATCTGCCAGTGGGGTAAGATAAATGTACTGGGAAAGAGTTACATATAGTTTTAAAAGAAAGACACTTTTTCTTAAATAAAAAAAAAAAAAATGCATGACTATTTCTTTATTGAGAAAACAAAATAAGAGTCATGGTCTTGAAGTAGAGCTTTTGTTTTCACTTTCTGCTACTTGCTAAAAACTTAGCAAGTAGCAAGTAGCAAGTGCAGTAACACAGTATAAAAAGAAGACAGAAAAATAGAAAATGATTATTAATTACAGGTCCATTAAAAAAAAAATACCCAGGAAAAAGGAAATAAACTCCTAAATTAACAGGTATATTACTTAATGTGAGAAGGTTTTTTCAGTGAGAGAGAAAGTTGATGCTTGTTTTAATAGTAAATTGCTAAATGTAAGATTTCTTGCATAATTAAGGCGTGGAAGACAAACTCATGATAAACAACCTCATATTTCCAGATCTGGCAGGAACACAAACCCTGGTTGATGAAGGTTGACAGGGTGGGCTCCAAAATGCAGATTAGAAGGCATGAGTAGGCGTTTTAGGTCTTTATTTAACCTTAAAATGAACCAAAAGGCAGCCACAACACATAGGCAAGACAAGGGAGAACAACAGACGGCCTGGTAAGGGGAGAAGACGAGAGAATACGTACTTCACATCAGGGGGGCAACAGTGCTTCTGCAGAAGACCTCCATCTGTCTGTGGGCAGCGCAGAAACCTGAAATATTTCAGTCAAAATGTGTTGAATTTAAACTCGTCCAGGTTTGGACCCTCAGATGTGAGTGGAGAACATTCTCAGAGTAAAAGCCAACTGTAACCAACAAAACTGCAGGATTGTTTCTGCTGCGGCGCCACATTAACTAAAGGCTGATAAAAGCTCGATGTTCTGCACTCAGAAAGCACTTTTCTGCTCACGTGAAGCACTCAAGCCTCTTTCACACTCACTCATCCTTCTTTATCACATCATCTTCATCAGATGGTTCAGTTGCCCAACACGCATTCAGCAGCGCCAGAAACACTTTTGGTTTGGTGGATTTATTTATTTATTTATTTAAATAGAACATGGGGTTTTAATAATCACTTATGAGCTTCATAACTCGACAGGACAGCGCGTTTAGTCATTTTTACAGCCAAAACATTTAACATCTAAAACATTTACTTCCTTGAAGGTCTCGTAATGTGTGAAACAACGACTAAACTTTCCTTTCCTTTGACGTTTTTCTTATTCCTGACTCTTCCCTTCCCGCTTAAATCCATTGTGCTATAAGTTATTTCTTTGCTCATACCATCCCTAATGTATTCCCCGTTACAAGTGGAATTATAATCCACTCAAATCCAGTTGGTGTGGAGTTTTTACCTTCAGTCTTGCTTATACAGAGACATGGATACGTATATCTCCTGTCTCGGTGTTCTGTGCTGTTCTAACAACTATTGTTTCTGCACGTGTGCTCTGTCGCGTAGACATTTATACAGAGAGGGCCCGAGCTCGACAGAAGACCAAATTATTTATTTAAAAATGACATCCGACCCGAACTCGACGTGATTCTTTGGGGCTCCATCGGGCCTGGGTCGGGTTGCAGAACAGAATGATAATATTATCTTAGTAATGACTTGTAGGCCTGTTATTAATTATTTTGACACATTTTCTTGCTGTTTTGTGTTAACTGCATGTCTGCACTAATTATGATCTAAAAACATAAAGTCACAGATAATTATAGGGGGGCTTAGGGGGGCTTTTTCAGGGAGGCTGAAGCCCCCCCTGAAAAAGAGCTAATGAAGTCCAAGCTTCTGTCTTAATTTATCTGTGCTTTTCTTTTTTTTCTTCTCCACTAGTTCCCTCCTTCTCCTCCTGCGGTTTAGAGTCACCAGGAAAAACCAAGACGGGACCAAACCTGGTCAGGATGGACTGCTGGACTGGATCAGGCGAGACTGAGCTGGACTGGACTGGCCTGGGTTTGACCGACATGAACTAGACTTGACTGGGCTAGTTTTGGTCTCTAAAGTTAGATTTCACATCTCTGACAACTGTACAGGTATAATTATTTAAGCTACAAATATGTGCATGATTGTATTGGATCAATGGTATTGGCATTTGAGTGGTGGCCAACTTCGCTAATGTCTAGCTGTCATTACTTCTACTTAAAGCTTCACATTGTTTGGACTTCTGAGCTTGAATTCTGGAGCAGAATCATTTATATGTTAAAGAGAATGTTGTTTTTTTGTTTTATTTTTGACAACGGCGTTGATGCGGAAGAATGCGGATAGTTTGTGATGTTTTTTCTGCAATGACACTTAAAATGAGGATAGTGCGGATTAACTTAGTTGTGGAGACCTCTAGTGGTGTGGTGACTCCAAGAACTGCAACTGACTCACATCAGGCAGGCAGGCAGATTTTGCCATTTGGTTGAAGGAAACTGGACTAAACTTGACTGGACTTCTGTCTACTGGTCTTATTGGTGACGCATCGCTGTCAGTAACAAGGATTCATCCTGTTGTGATGCTGCAGGCTGACAGGAGATCGTTGTTACTGGGGGTGCACGTCACACCAGCACGCTTACTATTACAACGGTCTTATAGTAGCAGCAGCTCCAGAAAACTGGTCAGAAATTACCAGTAAAGCTTCCACTCAGGCTAAGGAAAAGCACAAATATGTGGATTCAATTACGACAGGAAGCTCAAACAAGAGCTTAGCAGTGACTTAATAATTCCTTCATTATGTCTTCCTGGTTCATTTGTGTGACTCTTCTGTTCTTTTATCTAATGGGGACATTTCTATTTCTAACACTACAGCTAAATAACAATGTCAAAGGTTTGGATAAACCTGCTGAGTTTCCCATTTTATCTTTGAAGTTGTGATTGTTTTCTCACTGGGATTATTAAAATGATGAAGAATAACCTTAACGAGCCTGATGTCTGGTTTTATTTTCAAACCACAAAGAAAAATTTAGAGTCGGAGCCACTGACAATGCTGCGCTAATGAGTGCGAAAGGTCCGGCATGTATTGTAATACCACTGAAGCATGAACTTTCTTGTGATATGTGGCCCTAGGAGACCCAGGTCTACCTCGTAAAAGAGATCTTTGACCTCAGTGGGACTAACTGGGTTGAATAAGGGCTAATAAATAAATAAATAAATGAAAATACCGCCCCCATGTGGTCAGAAGTGGTATCATTACATAGAGTGACTTTAACTGGGATACTTTTTTTTTTTTTAAATGTTGGAATACATTGTAAAGAAGTTTTTGTTACATTAGTGTTCCTTCATATAAGACACTTCAAAAAGGAATTCTGGTGATTAACAGTTATTTTGTCCCATTCTTCCTTCCTGAAAGGAAACTTTTTCTGACCTTATTGGACCAGAAAACGTCAATTTAACTTACAAATGTTTGCATAATAATGAATCATTTATAGCCGCAATGCAGATGTGATGCAAATGTTGGCAAGAAGGAGTTGACTTCTGGTTAATACTTAATAGATATAGCTAATTTTTAACTAAAGTAGAAAAAAAAAACATTTTATTTTGCTCCGTCAGTGGGTTCAGGGTGAGAGAGGGACCAGGTACAGACCTGAAAATGCAGCTGATTAATGTGTTCAAGAGGTGAAAAAGAAATGGTTTGGTATAAAGTTAGATACAAAAAAAACAAAACAAGAAAAACAAAAAGATAATAATTTCACTACATGAGCAAAAGTGGGCAGTCTAGACATAAATCTGTTCAGTTCAAGTACCGGCGAGTCCTGAAGGCTTATTTGGAAACAAACACTACAACCAACTCGTAGCAACAACAGCAAACAGCATGCTAGCTATCAAGGCCCGACACTTTACCTCATCTCCTGGCTTCTGTTACAAAATAAACTATGAACCAGTGAGCCAAAATAACTTTAGTTAGTTAGTTTAGTTACTTACTAACCTAAACTAGGACGCTATCTTACTAGCAGGTTCCATTGTGTTTATTTAAGACGTCAGTGTATAAGTGAATGTTTGAAAAAAAAACTTGATGAACTAAAGCAACATTGTAAAGAAAAAGAGAAACTGAGAAAGTCTTACACGGAACTAATATTTGTAGTTTTGCTGTTAATTAATCACAACTGAACTTGGAATTCCCAACGTTATAATGTTGGTAATTCATTATGATATAATAATAATGTGAACAAGTTATATATTGCTGTTTGTCTGGAGTTGAATTTGCCTCATGTTGACCTCAGACCCACTACAAACCCACTGCATTACCCCCCCACACACATTGTAGTTGTATGTTAGTAGCAGCTGTGGTGAATGCAAAAGAATGATCTTATTATCGTATCCTTTATGAAACACCAGAGCACCCTTTGTTTGTTTGTTTGACTTTTTTTTGCTGAATTATTCACATTTATAGGAACTGCATGGAAGAACTGCCATGCCTGGTCTGTGTGTGGTCTTTGTTCCCCGTTTTATTTTTGTCATTGACTTCTGCCACTGTCTTGTCGTGAGTTTTACTTTCCCGTCTTCGTCCTAATTGTTTTCACCTGTGCAACATTGTCCTTCCCACTGTTTAGTGTATTTATACCCCAGTCTTTGTCTTGTTTGTTGCGTGTTTGTCTTGTCATTTTGTCAGTTGTCCAAGCCGTCTATTCACGTCTTGTTTTCGGGTTGTTTACCTAAATTTTTTGCCTGCCATTTTTTGTACTGTTGCTGTGTCCATCTTTGCCCTCCCTTATGACACTCCCTGACTGATTAAATGGTTGGATAAACCGGTCTCTCTGAGTCATGCTTTTGAATCCACAATGTCAGAGCGTGATGAGAACATGGTGAGAATACGTTTAGCAAAGTAACAAACAAGTGTTTTGTATCAGTTGGAGACATGATGGGTTTCATTCCTCCTGCCTCACTGTGCACGTGCATGCTGCTTAAATTAATGTGAGGAAGTGAACTTGTGTTCTATATGAAGGACCAGAGTCCAATTAGCAGCTGAACTAAACGTCCCCCTATTGCAGCGAAGTGAGTATGTGTGTGTGTGTCACATCACATTAGCCATTGAAACCAATACCCACTAACTCACACACACAAATGCTGGTTTGGTTTCACCCTGCTGCTTCGTGGACAGGCCCTGCTGTGTGTGTGTGTTTATTTACCTGCCACTGTGTTTTTACTGCAGGAAACTTCACTCTGACCCTGGGGAACCTTTTAGCGCACACACTCCAGTGTTACAGGACACAGTAAGCGCTTTCCACTCACGCACACACTCGCGTGCACGTTCGCGGGCGCCCCGTGAGGCCCCCCGTTAGCTCCGGTCCGACGTTTGGTCATGACACGCTGAAGAAAAGGCGGCCCAGCGGAACCGAGCACCGGCAAACACAAACAAACAACAGCAGCAGATAGATGCCAAAACAGCAGGAGGAAGATCTGCGGGGGAGGACCGGAGGAGGAACAGAGCACTCACCCGTTTGTCCAAGCAGAAACACAGAGACCAGTCTGAGAAGAACCAGTAGAAATAGCGGCGAGGCTACATAATGGTCTCATCACAGCGATGCAGTCTTCACTGACGTGTGTCAGATCATTTAGATTTTCGTCTCAGTTCATCTGTCGTGTTTCTGTGTGTCGACCTTATAGACCTGTAAAGCCACGTTCATGACACACAACTTTCTGCACAACATGCAGACTATAAAAAGGTTCTGGATAAACCCTCTGAGACATCAGTCTCATTTCTGAAGGCGTCTGTGAAGGATGCTATGCTGTTGCTCACTCTGTCCAACCCCCTTCATTCAACAACAACAACAAAAAAAGGGCAGATAGTTGAAGTTGTTTGCAACCGTGCGCTACTTCCAGACTGGAGACAACCACAAAGCGGGTTTGTTGCAGTTCCTCCACTGACCACTAGGTGCTGGCTCCAAGACAAAGCAAATCTCCATTGACCTCCATGTTCTAATGTCCAACTTTCCAGCAGAATTAAAAATATTTACCGTCTGGTACAGATTCATTTATTTATTTATTTTGCACATCAGGAAACGTACATATAGGGCACAAAATGTAAGATTGCTGACCAATCAAAACGCTGGACTAAAGTTGATTGACAGCAAGCCACTGACTGTACATGATCAGGTCTTGATCATTTTACTGACTGTCCCTTCAGGGATTAATAAAGTATTTTTGAATTGAACTGAATTTAGATATTCAGTGAAGTAAAATCTAACACAGTACAGTCTCATTTTATAAATAATACGCTTTGTTTTGCTTTCGTGTTGTGTTCATCGTACTGACCGCTGTGATTGGCTAACCGACAGTCAGGTGCAGTTGTATCAAAGAGACAGAAAATGTCCATTTTGCGTGCTTGTTCCATGTCGACCCCTAAAAAAATTCACAGCTGTCGGGTAAACAAAGAAGTTCCAGTCTCAAAACCATCACCCCTCCACCTCAGTGCTTATTCAGTTTTCTCAGGGTCCTCTTTGGTGAAACCAGTTCCCAGAAACCCGCTCATCATCTGAAATGGCTTCACCGATGTTACCATGGCAACTTCCTGCCCTTCCTGCTTCTAGTTCCATCCCACTGTCACCTCAATGAAACCGATCGATCACCTTGAATCAAAATCTTGTTGGGTTGTTTTCCAAATCAGCTTTGTAGAAATACGTTTAGAATGAATTGGACTGTATTTAATTGAACTTGTACTGGACTTGTTTGCTTTCTCTGTGAAGTGTCCTGAGAGTACTTGTGTTTTGAATTGGCGCTGTATAAATAATCCGAATTGAATTGAATCAGAGTCCAGAAATGGTTGAGAAGCGGCCCTGGAGATCTATGTGGAACCTCTCTGTCTCTTAAAGATTTCTGCTCATGTTTCCCTCCAGCAGAAACTGATATTATCATCCAGCAGTCAGTTCCTCTGCTCCCCGTGGAGCCCTTTCCCTTAAATAACCCTCAATAAGCGTAAAGTTACCCCCCCCCACCACCACAAAAAAAAAAAAGGAGGAAAAAGGTACACCTGCTTCCCAAAAACAACCGTGCACGGTCAATATGAAGTCATGTTTTATATTCAGAGTCGTTTGTCAGAGCGTGACAGAAGTGCTGTGGTCTCTCAAACGCACTCTAAGCCGAGGGACGGCGTCTTCAAGCCATCCATTTTCATCTGATGGCGTCAAACAGCAGGATTTTATGAGGACGCCCTGGCATCTGAGATCGATGGACGCTGGTGTCAGTGCCCTCTGCACTGACCACAGCAATTCTAGACGCCAAGAACAAATGCTCCAGCAGCACAGTATAGTGTTTATCTACGAAAAGATGACAAGTGGAGGTTGTAGGAGAGCTGGTGGTAAGCCACAGGAATGTGAACCATCCAGCATATTCCCACTCCAACAGTCCCCAGATCTGCTGCTGTCAGCTGGCTTTATTTACCAGGAGCAGCCGGGAGTACAGGTGAACCTCGATGCTTTTATTCTTCTTTCATTCTCACGTAGATCTGCTGCTGCTGCGTTTGGGATCATTGTCCTGTTACGTGATCTAGTTTCAACTGAGCTTTAGACGTCAAACATGGTGGTTCATGGTCCTCTCATTGATCCAAATGGCGCAAAATTTAAGAACAGCCACTACAGAATTGGCGACTGTGCAACTGAGGCTAGGTTCCCAATGTACGAAGTTTTTAGGCATCACTGCCAGATGTGAAATGTGAGGCTCTGAACACATGACTAAAAATGTGCAAATGTATGGCTCTGAACGCAGCATCATCCTGTCATCAGTGTGCACCTACCTTGGGTTGTTGCCATGGTGCTGTTATCTGCAAAATGATGGGAACTTCTAATGTTTACGAATGTTCACGATTGACGTACAAACCAGTTCAATCATGTTTCATAAATGAGACTAAAACAACTGCGAGGTGTCCAGCTGCTGTGGCTGCAAACCAACCCCAAATCATCACACCGCCACCACCGTGCTTCACTGTGGTAGAGTGAAATGCTGTGTTTGGTTTTCTCCAAACGTGATTGTGAGCATGAAGACCAAACTAATTCATATTGGTCTCATGTGTCCTCAAAATCTTGTGGCAGTTTCTATGAACCTCATGTTCTGTTAGACAGAAGACACTTTCCCCTGGTAGCACTTCCAAACAAAACACATATTCTTGTCTAATTGTGACATCATAAACTGTAATGTTTAACATCCTCAGTGAGGTCTAGGAGCTACGGGTGTTTGATCCATTTTTCTACATTGATTAATTAATTTAGTGACAAATGATCCAATAGCATCAATAGAAATGGACATGTCAATCAGACACCAATAAATGTTATAAAGTGACCTTTTGTAGTTTATTTCTTTTTAGCAATCTAATTTAACCCAGAAATAATCATGTGAAATGATGATTTTAGTTTGTTACTATGATTTCTTCGGTCCATAACTCATATTTGTCGCCATCTCCTGAATCGAATCAAACTTTTTAATATTGAAAACATCACAAACAAACAGCTCATCATCCGGTCAGCTGATCTGGTTTTAGTATCACGATGAAACTTGAGATCTACATCCTACCAGGAGCCGGCGCCTTCACCTCATGGTCCCTCCCGTCCCGGGGGAACCGCCCTCACCCTCAGACCCTTCAGACCAAGCTGAACTCAGCTGGATGGATGGGTCCAGTATCTGTGGAGCTCAGATGTTTGCCAGACCTGTTCAGGTGAGCCGACCGTCAGAAGGCCGGAGTAAAGAGATGCAGCAACCGAGGGGAACTCTGGAGGACAGCGGGGGGAGGTGAGGGGAGTTTTTCAGGAAAGCTCCAGCAGTAATGGCAAAAATGAAAAGAAAAGAAATGAGATTTCCAGTATGTTTCTTTGATAAAGGCTTACTGTAAGTTGTAATTGTATAAAAGATGCTTGGAGACTGCTGGACTGTCACTCTCGCCCTCTCTGTCCTTCACTTTCTTCCTCATTCTTCCACACTAATACACACCACTCCCCATGTGAGTGTGTGTGTCTGTGTGTGTGTGCAGTTTTCATCTCTTTACAGCAGCAGCGTCTCCTCTCTTTTTCCTCAGGCCGACTGGGACTTTAAGTATATTGTTGTCTAATAGAAAGACGAGGGAGGGGATTGTTTTCTGGAAATGGACTCGCGCACACACAGACACACACACACACACACACACACACAATCCATCAGTAATCACAGTCTGAAGACACTGTGGTAAACACTTAATGTGTTCTTCATGCACCATCAGCCTTCTGTTGTTTACAGTTCTGTGGACGAAAGTCGAGGTCGAACAAATTCATACAGCAGCCCGACATGACACGGACATTTCAACTCACACTTTACTTTTATTCCATTCAGCTCAATTACATTATTTCCTTTTAAATGCTTTGTTGCATTTGTACGCAGCGCGCATTTGTGTGATGAGCAGCAGAGCTGAGTATGCGGGTTGTACCCATGAAAGATTTCCCAAATCTTAACTCGCTCCCACAATTCAGTTCAGTTCATTGAAGTTATGATCCCAGTTCGTCATTCAGTATGTATCCCAGTTCCCATTCCTGAGAAGGCAGTTCACCAGTTCTAGCCGGACCGACATCGTCCAGAGACCTGACCAGGTCTGAGTTATTACATCAAGATGGGGCAGATTAAGTATTACCGCCACATCATCGCCATGGTTACCATTAAAGGGACGGTTATGCCTATGTATTCCTTTTCCAACCAGCTATGATGTCAGATTAGATTTCAGACTCGGTCATGAAGAAAAATAGTACTACTACTACTAGTTCTACTACTAACAATAATAATTTTACTAATAATAGTACTACTACTACTAGTTCTACTACTAACAATAATAATTTTATTAATAATAGTACTACTACTACTGGTTCTACTACTAACAATAATAATTTTACTAATAATAGTACTACTACTACTGGTTCTACTACTAACAATAATAATTTTATTAATAATAGTACTACTACTAGTAGTTCTACTACTAACAATAATAATTTTACTAATAATAGTACTACTACTACGAATAATAATGATAATAAGTGATTTTTTTTGTAATCAAATCTCCAATTTGAAATCTCCAATTTCACAAAGTTTGAAAGTTTTATCATAAAACTCAGGCTTTTTTAACAATATCATAAAATGTTCTTGTATTATTGCAAATTAAAAAAAATATATATATATTTTAAAGAAAATAATAATTGTTTTAAAATGGAATTGATGTTGCAATATCTTTTTCTTTTCATAAAAGTGAATTTTGGTCAAAAATACATCATTTATCATAAAATTCAGATTTTTATTTTTTGGGGGGAAAAAAATGGCATATTTAGTTAGCTTAACAACCAAGACATTTTATCATACACCCACAAACATCCCAAAATTGTAACTTTTTAACTTCAAATTCCTTTGTTGGAAAAATCAACTTTTTTTGCAACATTATAGCAAAATTTAAGTCATATAAGTTTTTTTTAAAAATTCTAAAATTTCAGTTTTTTGTCCTAAAATCACAAAAACTTTTGCTATAAAAAACATCACAAGTCTGGACAAAAGTTTGCAACATTTTGTTGTAAATCCTGACTTTCCGACATAAACCAGTTGCTCTTCACCTCAGTTTTTCCACTTTCCGACGTGCAGTCGCGTTGAAATACCCCAGAAATGTTCTAGTTGGAAGTACGTGGTTGTTTTTGCGCGCTGTAACGGACAGATAAGATAAAAATGAGTTTGACACGTTTTTCATTTTATACCAGTTGTTGCTGTCTAGACACTGTGAAAGCTTGTAAAAGTGAGACGAATCCGAATAATAATCTTTAACAATAAGCTTTTCACACTGTGATCTGTGCGTGGAAACAGGATCAAACCATCTTTGAGCTCTGTATGTAATCATAAATAATTTCACTAAACTTCTTTTCATAACTTCTAAACATCAGAAAGAGGAACTGAACTGATGGATGAACTGCAGGATTTTAAAGCTGAACGCTGCTGAGTGGGACGTAATCAGAACCTCATCATCCATCTTCTTCTCACAGGTGAAACTGGGTCATGTGAGCTCTCAGTGTAGGGTGGTGGGAGATGATACTTCCTGGCTATCATATCGTCATGGCGACCCTCTATAATTAGCCACATCAGAGGAAGCCTTTGGTGGAGCGGATCTATAATTTTAACTACAGATTCGTCATTTTAAAGGCACGGTCGGCCTCGAGGGAGACTGCACACGCAGTTTATTAAACCGGCTTATGTGTGAAGAAAATTGAGGTTTTTTTCCACTTTTGGAAGCGCTCATCAGAGATTGCGGTCAGAGAGTGAAACAATAAACCCACCGCTGGCTGAAAGTCTTGTGCTTGAGCTTCTCATGTACAATTCATGACGACCCGTGAGTGATATCAGTGATCACAGAGAACCGGCCGCTGTAGTTAAAGATCATGTGATCCTGAAGCCCAGCGGCAGACATTTAACAGCTATTTGTTTTTATTTTTTTTACTTTTTATTTAATTTTAGTGCACCTGAAGACTGTAGACATATGCAGCATACCCTTCCTCTGAAGTTCTGTTGAAGCCTGGTGGGTTAAGCTTTCTAAACTTTTAACGTGGTGTTGAAATGTTTTGTCGTAAAATTACGACGTTTGCAACATTTTGACGCAGAGTTACGACTTTATGTGGATTTCTGCAACCTTGTGTCCTGCAACCTTGTGTCCTTGCAGTTTAGTTTTGCTGTAGATCTTCAAGTTTCCCAATACCACAAGTTTCTGTGGTAAAACTCAAATTTTTGCCACAAAATATCAAATTTAGCAAAATTGTGACTTTCTACGGAAGCCTTAAAGGGCCATACAGGCATACATTTTTATTTCCACCGTTTTCTCGTGATAACGAGTTATTGTTTCCTCCGTTTTCCCGTGATAACGACATAATTTTACCGTGATAACGACATAACTCTGTCGTTTTCTCGTGATAACGAGTTATTCTTCCTCCGTTTTCCTGTGATAACGAGATAATTAATGAGATCTCAAGAAAACTAAGAAAAAAGTCTCTGCACACTTAGATCCATGCAAACAAGTGTATTTTTCACCAAGCTT
>JBAMYA010108484.1:0-19584 GCA_037176975.1 Arrhamphus sclerolepis
GTAAATTTGACCTTCCTTTCTGTCCTCCCTCCCAACCCCCTCCAAAAAACAAAAAAAACCCCCCTCTTCCCCCCCCCCCCCCCCCCCCCCCCCCCCCCCCCCTCCAACGTCTGCTGGAGAGCTGTTACAGGAGGGTGAAGTGTCGGAGTCAAACATAGTGCTAACCTTGGCCCGCTCAAGGGGAAGCACTCGCGCTCAGCCGAGCTTAAGGAACGGCATGTGGTCACCAGGGATAACCAGCCTCGGCCCAACACACACACACACACACACACACACACACACACACACACACACACACACACACACACACACAAACCTATCCACCGCCACCCTCCGAGCCCTCATTCGGCACATCTCTCTCTCTCTCTCTCTCCAGCTCGTCATTAGCATAGTCGAAGACGGGCACAGTTCAGGGATGCAAACGAAGCTGAGTGCAGACATGCATATTTATTTGGCTGACGGGGAGAGTTTGAGCACTGACCCTGGAGAAAGGTTCAATTTTTATATTAACCCAGAGACACTCGTATGTAAGCAGGGCCGTGTCGAAGGGAGCTGCTCTCTCAGCATCACATGTGATTTGTGACCCCAATTACATGTTGATGTTTGTTTGTTACCCACGAGAGGTTGTTTGATGGCACTGTTGAACATGGACCGAAGTTTAATTTCAATGCTGTCCACTCACTCTGCTCTCATGAAGAGTTTACTAAGCTACTTTTGACTTAGTGGTAGCGTTTTTATTATTTTGTTGAACCGATAAATGAAGGGATGGCTTTCTGTTCTCGGCTTTTTCAGATGCATGCACACGTTAATCGACAGAAGAAACTCTTCTAAACAGAGCTGAAGTAAATAATTAGGTTTAGTCTTTCTCATGTGACAGATCTGTGACGTATAGAACTGAAAGCAGCCTGACTGTAGTTTGATATTCTAACTCAGAGTTTGTCTCATGGATTCTTTATTTCTACACTGCATGATCTGGAAATTGTCTGAAAAATAGAAGCACATGATGGTGGTCTGCTATTTTGTTCCAAAATCAATCATTTTTGCTCTCTGGCATCTGTGTGAAAAGAAGCCTTTTCTTTTTGAACCAAAAAAAAAGTTCATGACCTCTGCTTTTAACAGTTGCCTATTCCATCATAAATATTTAAGTATTGATCCAATATGTTGAAGCAGAGCCCATGAACTTTGAAAAATACAAGTTTTTTTTCTCTTCTGCATCATTATATAACTTTTTATTACACAATCTCTGACTTGCAGATGGCGCTCCCACTCACCTCCAGCCATGAACGTCACCTGCAGCAATGCTTCAGTTCACTTTGGCTCTTAAAAGAAATAAAACATGCCAAAGCCCTCAGCGGTGTGGCAGCTCTTTCAATTGAGTGATGATGAAGATGAAGGCATCTACGAAATATGCAGTTGCAATCTAGACCAATATAGCAGCTAGTGGCACGGCAGCTATGTCACCTAGATGACACAAGTATTATCAATTACAGCATTATCAATTCTGTGACCGGGAGAGACTACACCACTATGCACGGTGGTGTGGTCTCTGGTATTTATACTTGTGCATTATTGTTTGCGCCTCTCTGTAATTCCACCACCAACCACTCGACGGCAGTGTGGGTTCTTTTTCTGCAGCGCTGTAGCTCACATGTTGTTGCATTAAGAAAAGATAGATAAGGTGAACTTTATTGATCCCCAGTGGGGAACTCCACTTCTTAGAGAATATAAAGTGCAAAAAATTGGAGGTGTGTGGGGTTTGAAGTTTGTGAACTAATGCACAGAGAAAGAAAATGAACAATTAAACTGTAGAGTTGTACGGTCTAACACTGACGCTGTATGAGGCTGCTGCTGAAGGAGCTGCTCGGAGCCTCTGCTGTCTGATGCAGCAGGTGAGAGGGATTGTTCATGATGGATGTCAGCCTGGCTAATATCCTCCGCTCACCCACCTCCTCTCCTTCACGGAATCGAGCGGCAGCCCAGAACAGAGCTGCCCCCCCGACCAGCTTGTTCAGCCTCTTCCTGTCCCGGTCAGAGCTGCTCGCTCCCCAGCAGACGACAGTGTAATGAATAGCTGAGGATACCACAGAATGGTAAAAAGTTCCAAAGGACTAATTAACCGATTTTCCAGCAGACAAAAGTAAAAACAATCTTTTCATTCTTGTGAGTCCTCATTTACACTGCAACATCATGCTCCTAAAACTGAGCTCTGGAGGACTTTACCCTCCTGTTTCAAGCATGATTCATGTCTGAAAGTTTGTGTTGCGTAATGACAGAAATGAGACTTGCTGCTTTGTCTAATCTGTAGGGATTCCAGGGAAATTAGTGAATTATAGAGCAGCGTGATTTGAGCCCAGACGCCCATTTGCAGAAAGCTCCTCAGCAGGAAGGCGAGTTTAATTTTGGTCTGCCATCAAATCGCTCAGAGAAGTAACATTAATTATCAACGACTGACATGCCTCCCATTTGTCACATTAACTGTTGGAGGCCGCAGTCAGAGTCTGGTAAAACGGGAGGCATGTCGCTGAGTGTTTCATGCACCTCTCTTTGTTCATGATAAATAGCGCTGGAGTGTATTCAGTGCTGTTGTTTGTATTGTTTCTGCTTTCAGTTGTCTTTTTATATTTTCTACCCCCATAATTAGAGCTTACAGGTATAAATGTTCTTGTCAGACTCTTCCATTTGTCTTTCTGAGTTCTCTTCAGATGCAGTTGCTATAGTGACACCTTGCTTTTCATCCATTTTCTTGTTCACTTCTGTGTAACATGAAAAGAAGCAGAAGTTCATGACACTCCAGCAGCATGCAAAGACACCAACAACTTCATGCAGAGTAAGATCAAGAGAGTGGCTGGTGTTTTTTGAAAATAGTGGACAAGACGAGAAACGGGAAGCATTATACTTGGTGGCATTTGATGACTCAGACAGCCTCAGCAGTCATATGTTCCTCAAATGTGGTATTTGTTTGTTGGTTTTTAGTGAGTGAACAGTTTCTCTGAAGTGATGAATCTTTGTATGATGACAGCCAAAACGTTGAACTCGCCACACTTATGATCATAAAGAGATGAGGAAAGGACTTGAATGGACTGGATTAGTTGAAAGGCTTTTGTGCAAACGCAGCGCCAGCTCATCCACTCGACGTCAACATCCAGCATCCTGCTTTTGCTTTTTATTTAATACACCTTTACAAAAGTACAGGACAATGTAGATGTAGTATTTTTGCTGCATCACCATCAATCACTGCCAAGATAAACGTAACAGAGCGTAAAACAGAGGACAAAGATTTAGATGTTTCACAAAACAAGTTGAGACCAATGAAGGATGGGAATTTGGAAAGAAACTGAAGGCAGAAAATACATCTTTTGTAGAAGAATAAAGATAATGTGTTTATAACAGAGACAGTATGGTCCAGTTTAGGGATGTTTCTTAAAAGTAGAGCAGCTTTCTGCCAATTGGAAGACCAGTGGTCCAATTCCTGCCTTCACAGTAGTGTGTCGAAGTGTTTTAACTTCCATCCAGGAAGCCCAAATATTCAGTTTCAAGGTTTTAAGCTGTCAAAGTCAGTGCATTCAGTATCCCTGCGATCACTCCTCTGGGTCAAGGCATTCACGGTAAATTGTTACCTGGTTTTGGTCTCATAAATCAAGGTGTGAATGGTTGTGAAACCACCTTGTCAGTCAAAGCTTTGTTGTAAGTGTTGAATTTTGAACTAGTCAGTGTGAACTTAGGAAGCCTCCTGGGTGGAAGGTGAAACATCTTCAGGAACAAAGAAAAGGATGTTTAAGTTGTCTAGGTTCAAGGCCTTTGGGATTACCATGACCTGGTTGACCATCTACACAAGCGTAATAAAGTTTCAGTCTCTTTCGTCCCAGTCTTCAGCTTTGTGCACGTGTAGCAGCTGATGCTGCTTTTGACGGATCATCAGAGCATGCAGTGGTGGAGAGGCCTTGCCCTGATCAATGGCATGGATTTTCTTTTTATTTTACTTTTAAACCAATGTTTCAGTTGTTGTCTCTGCTGAGTTCAGCATCTGCTTCAATCCCATTCTTTGCTGAATTAAAATCTCCTCACAACTATGCTGTCAAAGGACAAAGTGTCATTTCCTGTTATGCTTCACACGAGCTCCATGACGTGTAGCTTTTACTTGCTGCCTTCCCCCAATGCAATTAGTTGATGGCTACATTTATTACAAATTTATTAATATAATTGATTTTAATCTACATAATTGATCAGTTATTTCAGCCTTAAATTAGATAACAGAGGTTTCCTGAGAATCATTAAATGGTCACATGGAGAAGAAATATTAATCATTTTAGTGAGACGCATTATCTATGCATGATCATGTTATTGTGATAAATTGAAAATTGAAAACGTGTAAAATTAAGTATCCTCAGATCTGCAACTCTGTAGGGTAACCGTCCCCTAAAAGGCAGTTTAAATCACAGTATTACACATGTTGACATCATAGTCTGTTTCCTCAGTTTTCTTTTTTTTGTGTGTGTGTGTGTGTGTGTGTGTGTGGTGCACTGTGGCCACATGTGGGTCGCTGCGGCCGTTTGATGGAAGCCTGTCTGAGAGGCTTTGGTGAGAGCACAGATGCATCAGGAGCTCTGACAGGTCTGCAACTGCTATAAATGGTGGTGGGAAATCCTTGTTAGTCATTCAGTAGTTGGTAAACAGTCGGATGTGCAAATTATCGAAGCGTGAGTGATGCAAGCTTCGCACAAGGCAGCTGAACGCGGTGGAATGTTGAGACCTGATGCAGATATGAGCACACGTGCGCATTCAGGAGCATCAGCTGAGGGAGACACCTGTCCAGCAGCCTCCATCAGCCATACATCAGAATGAAATCAGCAACACTGTAATTCATCAATCCAGCAAGGTTCGCAGCCATAAGGCCTCAGTGCCCTCGTGATGTAATGTGTTGGATATTATTACTCCCTAAGCCTCTACGGTTGTCCGGAAGGCCCTTCAGTGGCATGGCCAGTGAGCAGGTGAAGCGTGCACCATCCGAGGCCAAGGTTATGTTGGCGAGGAGCTGCGCTTCACGTCTCTGCACAGCCAAGGTGACTTTAAGACTGCAAGCTGAGGCAGAAGTAGAGAGCAGGACTGATTTTCTCCTCCACTGATAACCCAGCCAACATTAATACTCTGCTGCTCATTAAGCGTGGTTAAACTGCACTGCCTTGGGCAAGAGAGAACACGTGAGGTGGAAAAGGACTGAAGGGGCATCAGGACTTTTTTTCTGGTATTATGCATTTAAAAATACTTATTTATCCTCCCACTTTTTTGTGTACAAATAAAATCTTGGTAATCTTGAAATTGTTTTGCAGGTTGTTGTTTTCAGGGTCAAGAATAAACTTTCCTCAGGCTGCTAACTGCGGGCAATGAGCAGGTTTAGTTATTAGTTTCTTAATAATAATGACATCTAGTGTGCTGCTGAGTTTCAAGCCTGTCGTCACTGTTTGACTTGCCATCGTTGTTCTTGTCTGTAATTTGTATCTATACTTGCTGGTTTCTTTTGCTCTCTGTTGGTCCTCCCATAGTGTTTTTTCCTTTCCATTCTTCCCAGTGACTGACTTGTGCTTTTGAGCAAACCTTCCATGTTGGATCGTACCTGGTTTTGTCCAGATGCAATCGGATGTCTGAATATTTATATGTTCAATGGACAGTTGGTTTTCAGTTTGGGTATCAGGGATTTTATTGGCAGAGAATCCAGTGAAACTTCAAAACAAAGCAGCAACAGCAGGCTCTGACTCATACGACACTATGTTAACCCAAGCAGGCTGTGTGTAAACAATTCAGGGGGTTTTAGAAGAGATTTGAATAAAATATGAGAGAAAGTGTCGGTTTATAAGTCACTCAGGCTTTTAAATACCGTACCAACTTTGTTTATAAAGCACTTTCATACAACCATAGCTGAAACAAAGCGCTGTACATGTACAATGTATGATTGTTGAAGGAAGAAGACACACTGGGCCCACACATTGGTCCCGTGATTTAAAAATCATCAAATAAACTTCTAACGTTTCAGCACTCCTTCAGAGCGGACAGCTCTTGCTGGTGCTCCATTCTGAATTACCGTCAGTGGGATTTCAGGATGGAGAAAAGCCCATCCAAACCGGACCACAGCGCTTTCCGTCTACTGTGGGACTGCGATTGTGAATGTCAACTGCAGTGATGCTTAAGTTCAAGAGACCTCTGCTGTGTGACACATTTTAGAGTAAAAAAACACTAAATTATGCATATTGTTTTTTCCATCTGCCACATTTCTGTTGTGCGCTCATTGGTTTGTTTTGCATGCGTTAATGACTCGTTCACTGTTAATGCAGAGCCTCACAGCCCCAGCATGACCCCTGACAATGAAGATTGAATATTCTTTGTAATCTTCTGCAGAATCTCCAGAGCCCAGAAGATGGTATTTAGGTCAGCCCCAGTTGTGTCCTGATATGGGTCATGTGCCCCCTAAAGCTACCACCTCAAATATGGTGATTTTGATGATCTGCCCTATTTCTTCACTTCTTTATGAATGAAGCGCCACCTGGTGATTGGTTAAAAGGTTTGAGGACTGGTATGTTGTATACATATGTAAACATAAACAGATGTACATGAAGTTTTAAAATTTGAATGGTATTAAATCCACATGCCAACTGGTAGATGGACCATCTGGGAGGCTTCATTTAACAACAAACACATGACTCTTGAGACCACCATACAGTACATCCAACAATTAGTAAATGCTGTTGCCATACGTAGTCTGAGCTGCAAGAATAATCCTCAGTTCTCTACTGCATATGTTGTAGTGTTTACTATTCAAAGTCAGCTGAGTTTTTTTGACCTTTAGTCCTCATGTATTTTTACACATTTTGAGTCATATTTCAGGCTACCTGGCACATCCAAGTCTAATATTTCCTCTTGGTGTGTTGCCTCCGCTGAATACTGATAGCATTATCTGCCCCTTTAGCTGCGATATTTTGCTTTTTTTGCAAGCTTCCTGCCGCTGAAAATGACACTGCAAAAGGGTGTAAGGGTGAGGGTGGGACAACTCAACAATGAGCTGAAAAAAATAATGATCTGGAGGTTCATTAGCATGCTCAAGCCCTTTCACATTGTTGCATTGTCATTTGATTAATTGTTACAATTAAAAGTCCATTATCAATGCTTTAACCAGGAGCTTCCTAGTTTCTCGTGGTCATAACTGGGAAATTCTTAACTAGTGGGACAAAAGATGAAGGCAAATGATATAAGATCACAAATGGATCTCACTAGGTTGGTGTAAAAGGTTGGAACAGGGTGAGCTGAAACGATAAAAATGAGGCCTGTTTTAAAGCTTGTTCAACACATGCACCCATAAATCATTTATTGCTTTGTGAGAACAGTTTGGGATTCATGACTAATTGAGGCGGCATTTAAGCATTACTGCTTAATGTTCAATAAATTATTTAGAAATGAGTGAGAAAGCGGTAATGAGGCTTTAATTACAAGTTTAGTTAAGCTGTCAGAGGTGGACTTGACAGACTTTTTAAGTGCTTTGGATCAGTGTACATATCTGTCCACCAGACCACTGACCTTCAAGATGTCTTTTTCCAAAGATGGAGAGATGGAAGGCAGCAGGACTTCTTTAAGACATTTTTTTAAATACATTTCCAGATGGTGTTTATGGTCTGCTTACACTGTGCACATAGTAAAGGAACAAAACATAAAATTGACAGCTGCTAGATAAATTTGACAACCTGTGGGATAAAAAAGCCAGTGAATTAAAAGGTAACTACCAGCTGTCCCTCAGCATACATCCCCACCTCCGCTTTCCTCCAGTCCTCTGGCTTCTCCGACCGCCCGCACGCTGCACATGTGACACAGCCCATCCAGACGCATCGGCTTTCAGTCTCTTCGCAACCAGGCAGAACCTGCTGTCAAGTGTGAGGATGTATGGGACAGGGAGAAGGAAGGAGACTGACATTTGCCCTGAACTCCCGGTGAACCTTGCACTCCCCTCCTGACATTTTGCACAAACCTCCCCACCAACACACACACTCACATTTTTTTTTTTGCACTCAATTGCCTCCTCACAGCTTCAAATGAATCACATCATTGCACACTGTCTCAACCCCTGCAGACTTGCTCGCACACAAGTTTTCAGCCGTTTTTCAGCAGATCTGCTAATAGGTTCTGGTGGTTGACTGTGCACTGCGCTTGAGCGTCATTTAGCCTGATCAGGAGTGACAGCCTGCTCCTTGCTGGATCCAGCCTCGGCCTCCGGATGGAGGTCAGGACAGGACAGGTGTCTCTCAGTGGCAGTGGGTTACAAACAGGAGGGAGAGATGATGCTGGGGGTCTTAAAGGGGAGATATTACAAACCAATGACCTCTGCTTTTTGTGCAGAGGAAAACAAATCAGCATATGCATGAGAAATCCATATTTTCATGCAGAGGTCAGTGCAGAAACTCAAGGAGACGAGCAAACTCTCACCCCCCCCCCCTTCAGTGTCATATCCACTTTGATCAGCTCATCTCAGATGACTTGGATGATGGCTCCACAATGGCCTTGATTGTTGATGATCATTACCAGTGATTCATTTATCAGCTGCAGCTTACTCTCTGAATGTGCAATTTAAAGCACATCTGGGATGGTGCTCGGTGAAAACAAGAGCTCTGATGCTGCATGGTCTCGAAAAGCACTTGGGGGGACTTTTCAAAGAGAATATGGGATAGCTAGAGGTCAGATTGGTCTTTTAATGTAGAATTCACCAAATGAGGTAAAGAAAAAGGCTGTGCAAGGCTGTATATCGTAATACATACAAGTGCACAATCTGCAGTAACTGGAAAAATGCTAAGATGGTGAACAACTTCTAGAGGAATTTACAGGATGCAGCTGAACCTTCTAACTCCCATACTATATCCGGTGATGCAATGGGCCACTGCAGCTAGGGCTGACACATAGCTGACTTCTGGTTAGAGCATACATAGCGCTTTTGACAGCAATATTTAAAATACTAATGATGAGAACCAGTCTGCATTACAGACTGTTTATTGTTTTAATACACAGTACACATTACACACCACATTTGATCTGGGGTTGTGGTTTAGTACAAGTGGTTTCAGTGAATGCTATGACTAGGGTTTTTTATTTTATTTATTAAAATATATACAACTTAATATACTTTGTCTGTCTTTCTGTCTTTCTTTGTTCATTTTCATGTTATTTTACAAGGTTGTCAAATACAAGCCCACAAGTAATTCACACTTCAATCTTCTCAAAAATGGAAGTCATTTATGGACGATAAATCATGAAACCTAAATAAAATATTTATATCTGCCTGCCATTCCTGCTTTGTAACAAAGAAAAAGGCAAATGGCAGATTTAATTCTACAGCAGAAGATGTCATTCAAAGGGCATCAGATCTCTGAATCGGTCAACTGTCAAAATAGTAGAAAATGATTTGACATGTCAGTTTCTCCCTCTGACTCTTACACAGCTGAATGAGAACAATCGTTATAAATATGCACAACAATCAACAATAAATAATTATTAGCAGCGCTAAAGCTTTGTCATGGGAAAGTGTCGGGTCTGGGGAGCTGACCAGAGCCAGTTTCTTCTGCGTCTGTTGCATCAGAAGAACCAGACTAATCTTTTTTTGTGTCAAAGAGGAAACACATTAGGATGGTGTTAGAAAGAGGTTAAATGATCCCACAAACCACTCACACTGACTGTTTTTAGCTTTTTTCTTGCTGTGGTTGGAAAAAATGCTAGCCAGTCTTCCTCTGTGTTTTCCCACCTTTCCATGCTCAAGTGCTGTTTGGATGTTGTTCAGGCCTGCCAGTAATTTTCTTTTAATCAAAGCATATTTGCTGTGTTTCTCATAAGAGTCGTGGAAATGATGGAGATTTGTTTCTTTTAGTATCTGTAGGAGGCATTGGAGTCGAGTTGTTTGAGGCTTTGGCAAGATTACACTTGTATACACTTATGAGAAATTCTGTGTCTTTGTGCTTTTGATTTGATGTCAGAGCTTAAAGAATAAAGCAGCTTCTTGTGAGATAAAACACATTTAAGCTTTCCAGCTAGATTTAAGGCAGGTATTAATCATGAAAACTCCAAAACAAGCTCCAGCGCCGGCTGTCTTTGATGTCGGTGTGATACCATATGGCGCTGGGCAGCGGTCTGACCCCTCTTTGCATTCGACATGAATCAGCACATTTGGCGGCGTGCGATACATCCCAGAGTCCCCCTGCTTCCCTCACACATCCACAGCGACGGCTTTAATGCTGCTCAGCGCTAATGAAGACGAATCATCCAGTGAAATCGATCGATGATGGAGCCACTGTACCCACAGTCCCCGAGGGTGCGAGAGAAGACGCACACGGAGATAACTTTGAGCATTACATGCTTGGCTGCATGCAAACACTGCACAGATGGAGGTCAAACGTACTCATACGCACAGAGGTGGAGTTGTAAGGGAAAGTTTCACAAACTTCTCTGGATTCATTAAATTTAGAGGCAGAAGTGCATCACAGATGTGTGTTGGACTCGCTGCAACTCTTCAGCCATGTTTTCTAGAACTCCTCCTCCTCAGAGATGCTGCTGGCAGTCGGGACGAGTCAGGCATAAATGTCAGAACAAAGTTGGATCAAACTGCAGCAATCTGAGCTACACTTCACTGCTATCGTAAATGTGCATTATCGGGAAACGGCTTTTGAGAAATATTTTCATTTCATTCTGGCATCTCCCTCACAAAGCATGTACAGCAATTTACATAATCGCCTTAGTTTTTGGGGAATGTGTACGTCCTACCATCTAAATAGAACAGAAGAAGGCTGACAAGCTGCCAGCTCTGCAATAGTCAAAGCATAGGAGGTGAGCTACTTGAACGTTTTCTTCTTAAAAGCATTATTTTTGCCAAAATCCAATTTCATCCTGCAAAGGAAACTGAAGATTGATTTCTCTCTCTGGCTTGTTTTTGTCATTTCCCATCTTTTTTGTCAAGATAGATGATGTTTTTCTCCTGCACACCGACTGAATCAGATATTTTGCTATATTTGTTTTGAAATAACATATTCTGCTGCACGCATGCAGACAATCAAACAAGGGGCTGCAGGAGAGGGTGCCCTGGTGACTCGAGCACCCTCGTTTCAGCTCAAACAATGATTCAGCTCAGTGTCACTTTTTTTCCCTCAAAGGTAACAATACAATAAATGAAACCTGTTGTGAAAATATACTTGTTTCTGTACATTATTATCTGAGGCACTCAGGGCGACTCTCCAACAGGTGTTGAAGTTCATGATCTCATTGAGCTTTTCTGTTCTTTAAAGGCGTCTGTAATCTTTTTCTGATGTCCGTATAGAACCTTCTGGAAGTCCCAAACTTTAGCCTCACTGAAAAGGAAACATTGAGGAAATGGTTTCCCACATCATGAGGCAGGAACTGCGTTTCCATGACAGCCTTGGCTCAAAACTTCATCATATTTTGAAATGTTAATATTCAGCACTGAATGGACTCGTTTCTGACTCCACTTGAGCTGTGACTAATTGAACTTGAATAAAGCGTAGATGTCCTCTAAAGAGAAGCCTTTCATACAGGAAGCCAGCTACATCTGAGCAATTTTAAGATTGCTTGCACTATTTTTGATGAGTTATGTGGGGTAGTAATTTGATCTCCAAGAGAGCAAAGAATGCTTGGCCCAGACTTGGCCCACATTTGCACACTGATGGAGTCGAGGTGAGTGTAGATGCCTAACCTCATACATCCATGCACATATCCACTAGACCTCCTCCGATCTTTCATTTTCTTTGGCCGTTTGGCCTACGCTTGGCCCTCACAACACTTGCTGTATTCCCTTGTCACACTTCTTCGTGAAATTTGGGCCACATGTGGCTCATACAAGCAGAAAAACCAAAGTTTGGACCAGTTCATGAACTTAAGGGCAGGTCTGACCTACATAACACTTGCCAGTGTTGTAAAGGAGCCATAAGTGCTAAAAGTAGCCCAGATTCGGCCCAAATGTGTCTATCTGCACTGCTCACCTTCTACATAATGCTCACGAAAACTATTTCATCCGGAAAGGCAAACATGTACGTCATATGACCTATCGATGCCCAAAAAAGCGTTTCCAAGACAGTTTTGGAATCACGAATAAAAACCACGTAAGCTGATTTGTAAAAACCTCGTTTGTTTTGCTCTTTGGTTTTTGTTTGGTTACAGTTTTGTAGAAATTGATCCATTAGTTCAGAGACATTTAGAACCAGTAATCGACGTAATTTTGCTCATGTCAATTATGTCAATTATCTCTCTCCTTTGAACTATTCATTAAGTCACTATATATAGTTAAACTGTGTGTGCTTCCTTACTTTTTCTAAGATATTTACTATTTTATGACAAAAATATCCCAGTTTTAAGACTTGACTGTATTTGCCGCAAAAACTTTGTCAGTGATGTATGAGGGGAAAAGAAATCCCATAATACAATACCATCGCTCATTAATTATTGCCAAGGTAACTTATTCAATGATTTGTGATATTGATAAGAAGTCATACCGCCCAGCCCTTCCCATTAGGTGACTTAGGTTCAGGTTTGTGAAACTTGAAGGGTAATAAACACACCTAATGATTTGGAAATTATCTTTTGTCAACAAAGGGTCCAAATATACAGCGTACAGCTTGGCATTTCTACTTTTTAATAGTGTTATTCCTTGGCAGATTTGTTTCAATAAACGACTCGTGTTTGCAGGACGAGGATTCGGGAGAGAAAGCAGAGAAACAGAGACAACACTGCACAAAATCATATTTCAGAGGGTAGTTAAACTTTGATCGGTGAACTTTTTGCTCCCTGTTAAAAACTGTTATGTCATGAGTACATTTTCCATGCATTTTAAAGCTGTTTTGTGGTGCTGTTTGTTAAATTGCACGCCTTGCACGTCTGTCGTATAAGACTATAACATCTCACTCTCAACTCTCATCTCTTTGGCTGCATGGCAGTCGTCAAACCGCTCTCGTTGTAGCACATAGGACAGCCAATTTGGATGAAAGATGAAAGGCAGCCTCCATCCATCCGTTTCACATCAATGATGAACACCTAAATAACAGCAAAAAAATCTTTTTTTTGTGCAACAGTGATTCCAAGCTGCGGTTTCACTCATGCCAATGACGGTATATGCTGTCAGTTAACCAGCAACAGCTGATAACTGTAATTTCTCTACATAAAGCTATATTTTTGTCAAACTGCCACACTCTTCCACTCTGTATGGAAACATACAGTAAGTGCTGTGATATTATGCCTGTTTGAGCATTGACATGTCTATAAGTGGTTCTCGACTGTAGAGTAAGCACATTAGTTTTGAAGAAAAGAGGAATTGGGAATATAATTGTTCAGTTCTGTACTGATTTACAGTAAAGTGTTAATGTGTAATCCAATACTTGCAAAACTAGCATGGATTTTTCCACTTTTTGTCCTCTTTCCATTTTGGAGGACTGATCCATATCCTGGGACTGATACAGTTCATTACCTTTAAATAACATTAGAATGGGTTTGAAACTGTGTACTATACTACTCCTGCTTAGTGATTCTGTCAAAAAGCGGTACATACTTTTCAGTATTCAGTCAGCAATTGTACAATTTGTGAAAAGTACCCAGATGGTCCAGCTGACCAGGTGCACTTGTGTGCCATTTCCAGTCACAGTGGAAACAGTGGTAGCTTCCAGCTACCAGACTGGTAAGCAGTACATACTGTGTAGTATACCATCAGAGAATATGGTTGTTTTCACAGCCACATACGACATTCTTCTCAGAGTACAATCTTTGCTCTACTCGATCTCAAGTCCCACAGGAAGCAACTCGGACCGGTGCATCAGTGAGCCACCTGCTCGCCCGAAATCGTGGGGATAGCAAAATAATCCGAAGATTTCAAGGTCACGTGACCTTTGTGTGATTTAAAGATGCATGTCTCGCCATGTTTTGTTCTTTCTAGGTGTCTACATTTAAAAAGGCTGTTTGTTTTTTGATTTATAGACCGACCCTTTCCTCATACGTACTTTAAATATCCTCTAAAACCCTTTGAGTTGTTTACTCGCAGCAATGCACGGGTTAAAGTGCACGAGTCTGAGCCCCCTGGTGGTGGTTTATTCTGATGTTTTATTCTTTCTGCCATTCTTGTGTCTTACTACCCGCCAATTTCATGTGTTGTGTGCAAAATTGAGACGGTGCACCAGCAGCCACGAGCTAACATAAACTTGATACGCATCTCTGGCAGAGCAGCGCGAGCAGCACGAGCAGTCGCCTCTGCGACGCTGCAGGGTACTCCTGGTGCGATTTCTTTCATTCACTGAAATGGCAGCGTTTGAAAGCGGCTGGTGTGGCTCTGCCGCTCCACCTGTTGGACTTATGAGCCCTTCTGAGTCCTGCAGGTGACCATATATGCCGCAATTTATGCATAAAATGTTTTCATGCAGCTTATCTTTACCAGAAAATTGAACGTTACAGCTTTCATGAAGGGTCTTTTGTGCTGCAGGACTATTTTTCCTTAGACTCTATGCTGTAGTAGACGTTCATTAATGTAGTTCTGAGAATTTAATCTGGATTATGTAGCATTGATTTGCTTCTTGTTGAATGCAGTGTCTGGAATAATCATTGATTTGTTTCTGTGTTTATCACTACTTGAAACATTTGTGGTAACGGTGATAATTAAACCAAACTGTTGTCTTCAGTCTGATGTGAGTCGGGTTGTTCATCTGGGAAGTGTAATTAAATATTTGGTAACAGTAATTGCAGTTAAAAACTACTGACCTTATTGATTTATCCACTAAAACCAATGAACCAGGCCTGTGGTGCTTGGCAGGTGTTTACCTCAAACGCCATTTGTAGGCTACACAAAATCAAATTAGTCATAAATGGTTCCCATGGGGGCCGACTGGCTAAAGTTTTCCTCTGCATCATTGACCTCCTGGTTGCGAGAATGTCCTCTGAGGTTTCTCCCGACACCTCATTTCTGCACCCAGTTTGTGAGGAGGGTTTTCACACCTGCTGAACATGACTCTTTCAAGCTGATGCACTTCTGACATCGTCGCATAAACTGTGGAGTTAAATCAAAGCTGTTGCAAGAAAAATAAGGAGTTCCGAGAGCACCGGGGCTGGAGTTTCACTGTTATTAACTCATACTAATAAATTCAATAATTAAATGAGTGTGACAGATTGGGAGCGTCTCATCTACACCTGAATGTTTCACTGGCGATGAAATTGACTTATTAAAGGCAATTAGTTGGATCGGAAGCGGAAGTGTTTGAGCAAATGTTTTAAGCAGGCACTTCTCATTTCCCTGTGGCGGAGTTGTTCCCCTTCACATTGTCACGCACCTGCAGACAACACAATCTTTACACAAAAAGAAAAACTGTGTGACGATGATTGCAGGTGAAAGCGCAAATTCCACTTCATCTCACGTATTGATTTTGCACGTAAGGCATCACAAAAGATGTCATATGCTAAGGCGGATCGCAATCCTTTGAGGCTTTCTGTTCCTCAGACAAAATGCAGTGATGCCGGTGTTGGAGGGAAACTGAGGCGCAACCTTCAAATGTTCATTCAGTACAGCTTCTGTTGGAGATTTTTTAGCTGCTACCTTGAAGAGTCAACGTTCGGTGTGTGAAAGGGGTTAACCTCATGGCATAAGAGGCCTGAAGCCCAGCTTCAACAAGTAGAGCTGTGTATCATCTGCATGGCCGTGTGATTGAACAATGTGGCTCAGAGAGTCGCTCTATATGGCAAAGAGGAGTCCGAGCACCAAGCCTTGGACAGGTGGTGAAATGAAGACATTTTCCTCGCCGTGATAGGAGAAACAAAGCATGTGCAGACTAGCATCAACAAAAGACATCCAAAGTGGCTCCTGGACCCTTGTGTATGGGTCCCCTTGTGACTGGTTTGGTATATTCTGTAGTGGTAGAATGGGAGATGCATTTCACAACTGAGAAGAGCAGGCTACAGAAGTGACATGGGTTCAGCTGATTTTCACCAGTATTACTTGCTAGTAGAGAATATATTTGTGTATAGATAACAGTGAACAGATAGCTGTTTGATGCTGCAAAGAAAAGCATATGAAGATATGTTTGACCATCAAATGTGAAAGTTTAATCCTGTAAGGAATCGGAGTGTTGTTTTTCTCTGCCTTGTGGCATTTCAAGGCTTAAATGGTGTGAAACTGACAAATCCTCCATTAATCTTGAGAGAAATCCACAAAAATGTCTGAATGTGCATCTAATTCTTCACTGCAAATGATCACATGAAAAAAAGAAAAACACGTTTCAGACCAGATGGGTACATTACACAGATACTGTTTTGAATGCAGAATTCATCCTAAAATGGGAATCGTACAGTCCCCATTTATCAGGTAGAAGCCTGATAAATGGTGACAGTACGTGCAGGGTGCAGCTCCTGAGCTTTAAGAGAGAAAGTCACTTTAGAGCTTAGCCTGCAGTGGCAGATTCTGCAAATCTCCCAATCTTCCCTTTGATCACATAACCAGACACCCACAGGTGGATGCTGCTCGAGTCCAACACCAAACTCCACGCAGTATTGCACTGGGAAATACACATGCCCATGTTGTAGCAGCATCCAGCTTTTTATTTATTTATTTTTTCCAGCACTGAGGGGGAGAAAAAGTCAAACACACCAATGAACACCTTTTTCTGTTCTTTTTCTGGTTACAGTTGTTGGTATTCTGCATCTCTCAAACTTGGTTCAAGCAGTGACAACTGAAAATTTTAAATGTTTAAACTGCAGCAACAGGTCTCCTTTCAGGGTTATGGTTTGAAATGGTCCTAGATTTAGACTAGACCTGAGTTTACCAGGCTGATTTTGTACTTTTGGAAGGACTTGAAAGCAACACAAAGGAATTTTTGCAGTTTTTAGCTCAGAGGGTCTCCCTTTAGGTGTGGAAATTAGGTCACTTTTACAGCAGTGTTCAAGATTTAGTCTTTTTGATGTCTTGCTTTGTCAGTCCAATGCTTTCTCTTCCCTTATTAATCGCTCGGGTCTGTAAAAGCTCTGATACGGTGACCAGTTTCTGTAGTCGTATAAGATCATCACACTGTATGACTCATGTCTGCTTAATCTTGGTTACATCAAAAACGGTGATGAATTATAGCCTAAAATGGATGTAGAATAGTGCCATCAGCATGCGTCGTAAATAATCAGCAAAACAGAAAAATCATCTTGAGTATGCTGAAAATACGTTCAGAAGGGGGCGAGAATGCAGTCTTGGTCGTGGTCTGGAAGAAGGGTATAAATCTGAGACGGCCGTCTCCAAATTGCTCATACGTGATTGTAGGATCACCCATTTAGAGAAGACATGGTTTGCCTCTGCCATGATGTCCACTGTAGCTAGCGAGCTAGTTTAATTCTTGTGGTCTGGCAGAGTGCCGTAAAGCGACTGGGACAGGTGTCTGAAGTTACTGTTGTTTTTTTTTCTTTTTGCCGTTTGTACAGCAGTACAGCGTGCCTTTGAATTCAATTGAATCATATATTTCAACAAGAAAATACTCCTATGTGCTGTTTTAAAACAAACATATTTTTAAAAAAGATGATAAAAGTTGGTAGAGCCTTTGCTTGTTCAAATATCTTTCAAAAGTCCCCAGTTTGCATTGGGTGTTGCCATTTCTTTCACATGACCATTGCAGCCACTGTAGAGGAGAGACTTTGGTCACTCACCCTGAGCATTTTATTTGCAGAAGTGACCTACTGGGACACACTCTGCAGTGGCCTTCAAACCAGCAGAGGAAAATAGCCTCTTCTTTTTTTTTTTTTTTTTTCTGACAGGAGTTTTTCAGAGCTTGACCAGCATCCAGGTGTTCTGCCTCAGCCACCTCAGTCTCCGTCTACCCTCTTTAGCTCTCCACTCACGTCTTCACGGCTGGAATGTTGAGATCTGCTGTGTCATGCTTTCTTGTTTTAATAACGGGCGCGAAAAATGCTGTGATGCCATTATTAAAATAAGAAAACAAGATGCTGCCAGACTTACCTTACGCGACTGTGTTGTCCGATAACCTTTCACACCTTAACAAGGGATCCTATCATCAACAGAGCATCTCAGCAGTTTTTAAAAAAAAATCCCACAGGGGTAAAAAGAAAAAGAAGAAGACATAAACTGTTGCAAATACCTGATGTAATTATAATGTGGGTGTGTGGGAACACTAGGGACACATTTTTAACATCCTATATGCTGCTTCTCTGTGGGTCCTGATTGGCTCACCTAAAGAATTTGAGGTTTGATTATAATTGCTGCAAAAGCGACACATGTGCAAATGAAATCAGTCTCTCTTTGAGAAATGTGGCCATTCAAAACAGAAAGTCACTATTTGGCTGGTGATTTAGCCAAATCCTTATTTGCCTTGCAAGAAAACTTCTAAAGCTCCACCTTATGCCTTTTTTTTTCCTTTATAAATATTTGTTATTACCAGTGATTCCCAGTTTTAGTCTGAAGCTCCCACCATGGCCCTGAACAGGATGAAGCAGGTATAGAAAATGAATGAATGGATGAGTGATTTTACATTTTATAAGCTTCAAAATCTAGACTCATCACTGTCCTATCTAGTTCTTACTCAAAGTACAAATCCTTAAAAAATAACAAAGATTTCTATTTTTCTGCTCTAAACACATTTTAACCCCAAAGGAATGCCAAGAGACGAAAAACAACAACAACAACAACAACAAATAACACTCTGCTTCTGATGGTCCAACTTTTGTCAACATACAGTTGTTTTTGAGAAGATTTATGGAAAAAACAAAAGAGTCTTCCAGAAGCGTGTCAGCATGACTCCACTGGGACCTGTCCTTATAACTTCTGAAACTTCCCCTTTACAACTTCCTCACACACATTTTACAGCACTTGAAGATCCGCCTCCAAACAGCGGAGGAGATTCCCATCTATTAAATATAACCGACACAGCTGGCATTAAAGTCGCTTAAAATCCCACTTATGATGGAAAATTGGCAGCTCTGCTGGAGGAAGATGAGTGTGTGATTAGGCTGACTTGGTGTGTGTGACTGAGTGGTCCACTGTGAAGGATTGATTCAGTGAATAATGATGAAAGGAATATACCCTTAACGACACGTGCTTTTCTAATATACTGTATATTATGGACTCATTTGCAGTGGACCCGTCTCTTGCTCTTTAACTTTAGAAGTGTAAATCAGTTCCTGTTTGCTGATGAATGGAAATCAGAGACCGTGAAGGCAGAATTATATTAACAATAATGGACGATCAGCATTGAAGTGACAGTTTGACCAAAAATCAGCAGGTTAAATTGGGCTCCACTTTGAATTAAATAAGGTGTCCAACTGATAGAAAATGAAACTAATTCAGTGTAAGCAATAAACTATGAAATGGTTTTTTGCACGACACTTGTATCTTCTCTGACTGTTCTGCTGCCAGTGACAGGATTTATAAGTTTATGAGGGCCAGCGCCGCTTCCATATTTGTGAAAACATCTCTGGCTTATTGGGTCTGTCTACGTGTTGGTAATGCAGGGATTATTCCCAAACCACTAAAGTCAAGGTTTTTGCCATTGAGGAAAAAAGATACATCCATTATGAAGAGCTAAATCTCTGTCTGGA
>JBAMYA010108495.1:0-19584 GCA_037176975.1 Arrhamphus sclerolepis
CCCCGGCATTCCTGTGAACCACCAGGAATATACATGTGTATGTATACATACACACATATGTGTGTGTGTGTGTGTGTGTAATTTAGGTGGCCTGTGTCCGCACAGACAAATTCATCTAGTGTGGTTCTTGTTCCCATAATTTTCTTTTTTCACTCACAGCCTAAAAGCTGCACCAATGTCATGTGACAATGGTCAGCACTGTCACTGGTCAAAAGCAATGTTGTCAGAGTGTCATATTTCCATGACAACCTGCCTGAAGTGAAGAGCTGAAAAGCACGATGATAAAATAACTATGCATTGTTGATCTCCCCACCCCACCCCACCCCACCCCCCACCACACACAAACACGCACATGTCTTATTACTCTAGACAAGTCAACAGCTTATAAAGGAAGTGGCTAGAAGTTGTTTGTCCATGACTGCTGGCATTTCTTTCTTTTTTCACGTTTGCATTCCTCCTCACAAGCAAGCACCATCATGACGTTATTCAAATAATTAGTCAAAAGCAAACTTTTTTTTTTGCAAAAAAATAAAACATTTTGCCAAAAATGTCATCCAAATGTAACCAGATTGTCACAATGATGTGCTTCATGGCAGACTTCCCTAATCCTTTTATTTCTTACACGATTACGAAATGTTTCATTCAAAATAACTGTTTGTTTTGTTTTTTTTTATAAATGGTGGATTATTAGGATGTACAATGCTGTGTCATTTAGCATTTAGCCAAGAGCATGTTTTCTCTTTGCTTAGTTGTGAAAAGCTGAAACTGGACAGAGATGAAGGGCAATGTATGACTGATAAAAGCTAAGCCTCTGGTGCATCACACATCAGTCCCAATAAATAAATAAATTAATAAATAAATAAATAAATAAATAAATCCAAACAGGAAGAAGAAACCATTTCCATCCATTCTGGATGGACATTTAGTTACTCAAAGAAGTTCTAATACCATTTGTTTTTTTCCTTTTTCATACCTTCGCTCTGGATGTGAGCTGATCCCGTACCAGTGTGATTTAAAAAAAAATAAATAAAATTTTTTTTTTTTGAAACAACAATTTAAACATTTAAATAGGAAATATGTTTTGTTGCAGTTCCTCCACTGACCACTAGGTGCTGGCTCCCAAACAAAGCAAATCCCCCATTGACTCCCATGTTAAAATGGCCAACGTTTCAACAGAACTAAATGCATTTACAGCCTGCTACAAAAATTGGTTTTGGTTTCAATAGTTAGATGTTATATCCATAACAACTGTACGGGAGGTGAATTTCTTGTACCACGTCAGATAAATTTATATTAAGCAATAAAATTGGCCAATCAGATGCATGGATTCATTTGACACGCCTGAAAGAAAGCTAGCCATTGGCTCTGCTGTTGGCTTTTCCAGCTTTGTCTCGCGCCTCTTTGAAGCCCAGTTTTCCTCGAACTGCGCACGCCATGTTGCAAAGGCTCTATGTAGAAATCTAGGAGTGACGTCATTCATGGTTCGTCCATCTATATACAGTATGTCTATGCGCACAACCAATTCTTCACTGTCCAGCAGTCTACAAAAGCTAAAGCTAAAGATGCTCAACCATATGTACACCAGAGATCTCAAACTGCATTCCTCGAGGACCGCTGTCCTGCATGTCATTGAGGTTTTCCTGCCACAACACAGCTTCACCATCAGCTTGTCATTCAGGTCTGTACAAGTCTGTTAATATTCATCTGAAGCAGGGAAAGATCTACGATATGCAGGACAGCGACCCTGAAGGACTGGAGTATGAGACCCCTGTTGTACACCTTGTAGTTGGGTTTCCCCAAGGGTATGGAGCTTTCACACCATAAATAAACCACACCAGAATAATTCTGAGACCAGTTTGGAGAGTCGCTCTCTGTACAGTTGTCAGTTTTGGTCCGTTTTGGTGTGTACCAAAAGGTGCGTTTCCATTAGTGAGGTCAGACGAGAACCACTAACAGGGCCGACTCCCCCCTCAGCCCCTTCAGTCGGAGCTGGTTGCAAGTAAACTACCATTCCAAACTGCAAGGGGGCAGTAGTGCACCACTTTCACTCTTTTTCAACTACCAACAAAAGAGAAAAAGAAGACAGCAGTAAAAGCGAAAATATAAAGAGCAGACGAAAATGACGCAAAAAAATATTGGAGAAGCTAAAGGTGACTGCAGCGTTTGTATAATGCACAATGATGCTGCTAAATGAAAAAAGACGACTCGTACGCAGCAGAATGATGCCATATCCTGCCCACAGCGTACCCAATAAGCGAGTCAATGCCACCACCACCACCACCACCACCACCACCCCATCCAGAAGTTTCAGGGCTGCTCTGAGTACCTGTCCTGCAACAGGAATATTTTTCAGCGCTGCAAAGGTTCGTGAAGGCCTTTTTTCAGGGCCGTTCATGGTAATGAAGACAACTACCCAGAACCCCCACTGGCGGAAACAATCCTAAAGTGTGGTTAATGTGTTCACACTGACCCAAGAGGACCAAACTCATGACCCAAGCTCCCTTGGGCTGATCAAAATAGGACTAATGTGAAAACGACCTCAAACACAATTAAGGCCAACTTATACTTGTGCGTCAAAGCTTCAATGTGGCTATCCCCTACGTGTGAACGCTAAGACATAGGCTACACCGCAGGCAGACCTGCACCTCTCCCCAATGTAACTAGCTGGATAGACAGAACTCTATTAATCCCCGAAGGGAGGAGAAAAAAAAGGACCGTTCATGACGGCAAGTGATCAAATGAAAAACAAAGAAAGCACATCAATAAATGACATTAAAAGAAAGATCTTACTGAACGACTATTTTGATAAATTTTCTGAAGTAGTGATAATAACCCTTGTAGATTTTCTCTAACACTAAATTTCATGCTTGCTTTTTGTTTGGATCCTGATCATGGCATTTTATCACAGAAAAGCGTCTTTTGCAGAAAGAATTTGATGACCTAGTGAAGCTGACGTTTGACCTTTTGGATGAAGTGTAATCACGTCATTTTATGCTTGTGTGCAATTTTGTGAGGATTTACATGGTTTGGGATTTTGGCCAAAAACATGCTTTATGGGAGAACAGTGACCCTGATTTTGGGGAAATAAAAATCATCAGTTCATCAAATCCAATTGAACCTTTAGGTTAGATGCAACAAAAATTCTCTCTAGGCATTCTAGATACATCAAATGAAAAAAAAAAAACAACAACAAGACAATGTTGTTGCCAGTAAAGAAGCAAGTGTTCCCATCATATCCTGCAATTATTAAAACAGCAGATAAGTGAGAGAGGAAATGATTAAGACATAATTTAAAAATGGACATGCTCATTACAACATACCTCTCAAAGTATAGACTGATGAGAAGATGGACACCAGAACCCTTTTGTGTAAATACAGATTAACTCCAGCATTTACACTAATGGAAAATACATGGCAACATGTTCTGCTTTAAAAAAAAAAAAAAACATCAAGATTTCTGTGACACATGACACATTAAAAGATCTGACAAAGTCTTCCCCAGCTGGGACAAAGAGCACCACCATACACATTAAATATTAAACAAAAAAACAACTTATGTAAAAAAAAAAAAAAGAAAAGAAAAAGAGAAACTTTGTAAAACTTTTCTGACCAGCATGGTTCCATTGGTGCCAAACTTAAAACCAGATCTTTAAAATCTGACAGAGCCAAAAGAACTTACTATGACTGATTAACAGGGGATAACTGCAAAGACTCGGCCACCCAGCTGCTCCGTCTGGTCTCTAAGCCACATATTGCCACCAAAACGTATACAAAGGGACCCTGCACAGCTGACCTGGTTGAGCAGGTGCCCAATGTACAGAAGCCTCAGAGCTCATGCAGCCAGTCCACGTTCAAATCCAGACCTGTGACCTTTTGCTGTGCATCTCCACGCTCTCTCTCAACTCAGACTTCCTGTCCTGTTACCATACTATACAAAATTATCTTTAAAAAAAACATCCAAGAAATGACATGGGGAAATGACAAAAATCACATGAGAAACAGGAGTTTTTCATTTGAAAACGGACCTCGGGAAGATTTGAGCCGTTTGCGTGATGTTACCACGTTGCTCTTTCCTCCGTGTTGACATCTCTGCTGTACAGTGCCTCCCCCTTGGGTTTCCCTTCCTCACAGCAACTTCAACCCATGCCTCGCTCTCTTACTGGCTGCAGCCTGGACATGGTGTCGCCAGTGGCGCCTGATATTTAACATGCTACATATCTTTCTGGCATCAGAGATGGCTCAGCGATGTGTCAGTGAGCCCCTTACATGTCTCTGAGTAGTTCACACAGACCACGCGGGTCCAGCTGCTTATACTTGACATACTGAAAAGCCATGCTTCAGCATTCATGGATACGGGCTTCATTTAAGGGCCCTATAGAAAGCACGCTGTTTATCTTAAGATCTGACCCCACTGAAAAACCCACAAATCTGAAAAAAAAATCTGTATTGAATGTCAATGCTCTTCATTTCACATAACATGTCTGCATATAGTGGTAAACCACTACAAAAATAGAAAACACCACGTTACATCTAACTAAGAGCACTAGCAAGTCCTTTCTACACTTGTCAAATTCCCGACCCTTTCAAGTCAAATCCTGCAACTTTTTATGTCAAGCAAAACAATAAGAACTCATTGACTAATCAGTTCTCTTCTTTAAAAGAAACCACCAGAGTGTATACATTAAGTATTTGTCGAGGTCTAAAATCAGAAGGATCACGGTGACTTTCTTAGGAGTAGACCAGCACAGAGTTTTGTGTTGCTGTGGAGCCAGTTTTCCTGGCAAAGAACCAGTTTTAACTCTGCCAAGATCAGGCACTGGCTCAGAACCAGCACTGGACCCGCTACAGTTAAAGAGGCATAGAAGAGCTAAGTAATGACCTCATTCTAAACTGAGCAAAGAGATATGATGATAATGATTGTTTTATTCTAGTTGAGCGAAAAAAAAATTGGCCATTTTTTTTTTTCCCCCTTTAAGGATTTTTTTCCCCCCCTTTAAGGATTTCCTTTTTTCCTATACAAGTAGTGGGGTTCTACATGCAGTGAGAAGCAAGTACTTACCACTGAAACGCATTGTAATGGAAGTAAACCATTCCAAGTCCATATAAAAAGGCAGCATTCTGGGAAAAAAATAAGAGATGGAAAATGTGTTAAAACAGGAACACAGACTTTCATTGGCAAATAAAAATGCTTATTGTGCACAACCTGGCAAGAATTGGAAACCCAAAAAGCGGCAATTTGACATTTTTATATTCATTTATTTTATGACTTACATCACATCTCTAATCACAACTTTTATATGGTATTTTTATTGCAAAAAGCTTCTGAAATGAAAGAACAAATAATCGAATGCAACAATCTCATCTTTCATCTGCAGCCAATATCAAATGATAATGTCAAATAAATGAAATTCACATGTAAATGTTTTCACTTTTAATTCACAGTTTTGCACTACCAGATAACAATTACTGGATAAGAAGGAGTGGAGCTCCAAAGGTAAAATAATGTATTATCCTCAACATTACACTAGTAACATCACCCATCACTTGCACATCAATGTGTCTAAAACAAAAATGATGTGGATTGACTTTAGGAGGGCTTCTGCCCCTCTCCCTCCAGTTATTAATGGTCAGGTAGTGGAAGAGGTGCAAGAATACAAGTACCAGGCACTATGATGGACAATAAACTGACATTTGAGTCCCAGGTTAAAAGGAATCTGCAGGAAAGCCCACCAGAGGATGCATTTCCTCCTGAAGTTAAGGAGCTTGAATGTTGATTATATTTTATTTATGAAAATGTTTTACAGCCGTTTTATTGAATCTGTCTTCATATTCTCCTTTCTTTTCTGGTGTGGCTTGCTGAATTTAAAAAAAACAAAAAAACAACAACTTAACCACTTACAGGGTGTTATCAAAGAATGTGGAAAAATCATTGGTATACAACTGAATGATATTATGGACCTATTTAAGTTCAGATCAATATCCAAAGCCAAAAAAGTTCTGGCGGATTCCATCAATCCAATACACACTCAGTTTAATCTTCAGGAGATATGGTCTACGTAGGTGTAGAACAAACAAATTGAAGCACTCTTATCCCTACAGTCCTTGTTTTGTTTTTTTTAAACAAACTGTAGATTTAATGCCATGAATTAAGGTCGCTATTGAGTTGCTGCAGTCCCAAGTTTATTTTTAGCTCATGTTGTTTTTTTTTTAAATCTAATATTATTTTTCGATATACGTCTCAGATGGATCTTCTTATTTTGGTGTATTCATTGTTGTGTAAAGGCTTGTGTGAATGTGCCGGCCGTCATCACTACTTGATGAAATGAATCGCCCTTCGGGGACCTAATAAAGTGAATTGAATTGAGAATTGAATCATCCATCCAGCTTTGGTGAATGAAATCCTGGCTGTTATAAAGACACACACACACACAAACACACACACACACACACACACACACAAGTTTGCCTCCCAGGGTTGCCAAGCGCAAGACCATGTGGCGTCTGTGGAGATCTAGAACACGATTCCAGAGCCGTCAGGCTAATTATATTTGGACTCCCAGCAAATCTGCTTAACTCACTGGCTGCCACTGACGTCCATAGACGTCAATTTTGTTTTTAAACAGGGGTTGCTAGGAAACAGTCTGGCACGGCGTTCTAAAATGAGTATTTACTAGTGTTGTCCTCTAGATGGCAGCAGCGCCATTCTCTATAAAAACGTGGAGCGCCGACAGCACGTTGGACTGTATGACAGGAAGAGACGAAGAGATCATGGCGCAGCGTAAGAAATCCAACAACCTGAAGCAGCTTACAATTGAATGGTTTTTCGGTGGAGACAAACACACTCTTCCTCGTGAAAGAAGAGAGTCCAATCTTTCTTTTGGTAGTTTCAATGTTTCTATAGTCAAAGAACAATATTCTGTGGGCCTTGGAAAATCAGCCAAACTGCTCCAAAACACTGGCAGTACGGAGCGCTCTGCTCTGAAACCCGCTGGCAGCCATTGAGTTAATGTTAATTCCAAACAGTTAAACGTTAAACCAACCAGGCCTGCTCATTCACATGGAGACGCCATCATATCACAGATGACTACGCAGGTTAACTCCAGGCCGTTAGTAGGGCCTAAAGGCAATGACTGTGGAGGACATCATTGTGGAACAGTTAAATGTGTTGAGTTCTGACAAAACAGATGCTATCTGTGAGCACAGAGACAACGCCGGAGTTGGTCAGTCTGGGTACAATAGGGGCTACCTGAGGAACATGAATATGACATTTTTAGAGACATTGCAGCAAACTCTTTGTATCAGACCTGAAAATGACAAAGAAGATAGCAGAGGGAAATTCAAAAATGAAGAACAAATTTGCAAATCAAGATTCTTGTGGCCTGCACCATTGCACGGCGTAATTACATTTGCATAGAGGTGCACTTCAGGCTACACCATAGCCTACTCCGTAGGGTTCACACTTACGCCATAGTGTAGTTTCGACACAGAAGCATAAATCTGCTATAACCTTCAAGCTAAACGAGTACCTTCTGAATAAGTGCAAGTTTCTTGGCAATGACTGGTTTCAACTGGTGCTGCCACCAAGAGGACAACATATTTGGAGTAGCTGCACAGCTACCATTACTGCTCAAACTAGATTTCTATTTGTCACTAAATTTGCTTTAAGTATGGTAGTTTCCGTCATACTCTAGTAACAATCAATACATGTTTGGCTTTCTTGGCTCAGGTTAGCACAACAAAGAGCGATGGCAAAGTTCCTTTTGGGTTTGTGTTCAATAAAACGTATAATTTCTCAATAAAAAAAAGGTTTTAATAAATGTTACCTCAACATTGTTGAACCAAGGTTTCTTGCATGTCAAAACTCACAATAAAACAAATTCATAGAGGAATAAATGTTCTTGACAGTTTCTTTTAAGCATGTTAAAAGATTAAACTACGTTGCACTGATTTGTGGAGTTAAACTGTTTTTTGTTGCTTTCAGCATTTTTAAGACTGCGCTGAAGTTAGTGCTCTGTGGTTCAGCAGGGAAGACATTTAAGGCAAGCAAACACAAGAGTCGCATGTAAGTACACAACACAGATAATGGCAAAGCCACATCAGTAGACTGAAGGGCTTTTTTGTGTGTTGCATTGTTGTTATCAGACTTTCATTAAGTTTGACCAGCTAGCTGGGATTAATGGTCGCACCACTAGCCAGACTGACTCACCTCCCTCCGTTCATCTACTCTCACTCGGCCTCATTCACGAACATGTGCGTGAAAAAGTTCCTACTTCTCGCAAAGAGTAAGTGCAGCGCAAAATCACTGTGGGCTTCACAAAGCTTGCGCATCAATCAGTGTTGTTCTCACCACCATGTATGTTTATGAATCAGAATCGTTGTACATCGACAGGCACATGCTCACAGTTGTGATTAGCATAATACCACACCCCCATTCCTACACATGAGGAAACCGCCTGCCCTTCATGAATGAAGTGGTTCCGCAAGGAGAAGTACATTTCAGTTTGCTAGAAGCGATGGCACCAAAAGGCAAAAAAAACAAAACAAAAGAAAAAGAACTTTAAAACCACAGAACAGCTACATCCAAGATGGAAGCCAGAAAATGAATACTTTTCCAGAGTGTCTCCTTGGTACGATGATGGTTTAAAAAAAAAAAGAAAAGAAAAAAAAAAACAACAAGAAAAAGATTGGACAGCAGTACCGTAATAACCGGGGCTGTTAATGTAGAATCCCAGAGAAGCACATTGTGGTCCAGGAGAAAAAAGAAAAGAAAAGAAAAACTGATGCCAAACAAAACAAAACACAATCCCCCTGTACTGTTCTGCAAAATAAACAAGTCGTGGATGCTTCAGCGTTAAGGACATGGCAGGTGGCATTACAGATCATCTGCATGCTGATGGAGTGATAGTTTTTCTCTATTCATGTACTGCATTGAGTCAATGGATGGAGCTTTGATGCACACATGGGTGCAGTCTATCTAACCCTAACCCCCTCTTCACATCAGTCTGATTATGTTCATCGTATGAGAATTTAAATTCAAGCAATAGCTTTAGGATGCCATGACTGCTCACAGAGGGCTGTGGAACCCCAGCCTGGTCTGCTGTTTCTCTCTGAAAGATGCCGTAGTCAGGATCCGAGCGTGGGCAGAACTTGATGAGGTATCGAACGTGTTGGGTGATTTAGATGCTCCAGAGAATTGCAGTTGCAGTACACATGCCTTGGTAATCGGAAACAGCTGATAAGCCATTCATTATTTTCCTTAAAAAATATTTTTTATTGAGTTAAGTTAATTAAATCTCTCTTTAATGAATGTGGTTTTAAATGTTCTGCATGTACTTAAAAGGTCTGGGTTTGCTTTTTCTAAGTCACTCCGGCTTTCATCATTCGTGCATATGCATGGTCTGAGGAGGTTCTAAATTTGTTTGCAAAGTAAGAACAAATTCGGGTAAGAAAATATCGATGAATCCCAGATTTGTGCGTCTAACATTCGCACGCACAGTTTACCCACAGATTTGCACGTACGCACCGTTTGTGAATGAGGCCCACTGCGAGGAAAGTTGAGGCTTGTGATTTGCACCATTAGAACTTTTTCTGGAAATTTCATCTACTTTTAGTTCTCAACAATTCCACCATTTATTTTTGGAATCAGTTTTATAGTTCTCCCACTCTAGTTGTAGACCCTCTCACCTTCGGTGAGTTCAATGTCTCAGCATTAAAACACATTCTAGGAAATATGAACACAAGTGGCCAACGCAGACACATCTGAAAATCTGATCTATTCTTCTCATTTTAGATCTTTTGTAAAAGGATCTGGGGGTTTTATTTGACAATGATTTTAAATTTAGAAAATGCATTGAATTTATTGTGAAAACAAATCTTTTAAAATAGCACCTTCTTGTCAAGGTGAAGCAGAACGAATATTCCCAGACACAAACACATTACCCCGACACTTCAGTTCCTCATTCAAGTTTAGAATTGATCTTAAAGTATTATTTGATTTTTAAGGCTCAGCATGGCCTCACTCCCCCCCCCCCCCCTCTGAGCTGCTAACCCTTCGCAATCACACAGGAGATTTACAGACGTTGAGCCATTTTGTTTTAGAGGTACCGAGGTCACGCTGCAAGCTCTGAGGTGACGGTGCTTTTACTGTTGCTCATCCTGAATTGTGGAATAATCTTCCTCCTGATGTGCGTGCTATAACTGACTTTTAAACTGAGGCTTAATATCTACTTATTTAGGACGGCTTTTCATATCAGTTACCCCTGCGACACATTTCTGACAAGTGTTTTTATTTTAATTGCATTTTTCTGATTTTACGTTTTAAGTTAAGGTTGTATTTAAAGCTAATTTTATATACCTTTTGTGTTCAGACCTGATTTTATTTGTGATTATTTGCAATCTGACTGTGTAATTCTTATACTTTTTGATGTAAAGCAGTTTTGCTACCAGCTGCTTATTGTAAAGTGGTACATAAAGACTGATTGGCTTAGAGGACATCTTTTTTTGATTTTACATGTTTTACATGTGAATAAATGCAGTGACCCTCTTACATTCTGTACATTACATTTACTGACGTTTATCCAAAGCAACTTACAACTGAGAAATGGTACAAGTTTTATACCGGATGCCCTTCCTGGCGCAACCAGGATTCAAATGCAGACACACAAGCAGTGCCACTAACACACCAATTCAGAGGGTCACAGACCTGGAGTCAAACCTGCGACCACTGCAGGGCTGTATCCTCTGCACTCTAATCACTGTATATATCTGTGAAATATCTTTTTTTTTACTAGCACACACATTAGACAAAAAAGTGATATTGTTTTCTTGTTACCCCTTTCTCACACAACTGCACTGGAAGCATTGTCGGTGTCCATCGATAGCTGTTATGAATTGTGGGGTTCGTGCTTCACAGTGTCAGTGTCATTTGTTCCATCAAATTCTGGTAAATGTTCAAGGTTTTTTTTATGCTTCAATGCCAGAGTCAAACAAATTACACCAACAGTTCATACTAGAAAATGAAATCATGCATGTTTGCGGCTTACATGTGTAATGAGCAGGATAAGACTTAATAGGCTGTTTATGGTGTGACAAAGTTGCATCAGAAACACCCACTATTGAGCGTTGTCACTTTGCAATAAGGTTTTGTGACTTCTGCTTTTAGATGTTGGGCAGAATAACCACCTTTAAAGACTGCTATGGCAGAATAGGTGTCACAGACACACCAGCACACAAGAAATAAATGCTAAATATGATGTAGGTCACAAAGCTTAACTTGTTTGTGCCCTCTAAGTCGACTTCATTTCAATCAGCTTCATTTACATGAAAGCTACCACAACCAATGCTGTGCCATTTCTTTTTTCTAATTTCATATACATTCTCACACAGCGACAATACGTTAGAGCAGAGGGTCAATCCATAAAAAAAATTTGTTAGTGTATAACCAGTGTAACTTCTGAGACAGAGAAAACAAAATTTACAAGTTTAAGATGAGCTTGTGTGGTTAATTCCTCTGGAGTGAAAGTTGAGACGGTGCCATTTTTGTACTTGAGCATGAATGATGTTCGGTAGATCACATAAAATATACAAATTATATTTTTTAAATTAAAATTTCAAGCCACACAAAAGGAAATAAAATAAATAAGTGTATGTATGTGGCAATAAATATCAAATATCTGGACTTATTAGGACTATTAAAGGCGACACTACACATCTCCATATAATATTAACAACTTCCAAAGAGTTGTAGCTCAGGCTATGATACAAGGTTCTCCCCCCATAAATGTCGGTGACATAGCGCCACCATCCTTTTGTACTGCATCATCGATTTCTGAGCTCCCTCTATCATATTTTGATATAACCATCATTAAAATTCTTTCTATTCATTTTAAGCACCCATCTACTTTCGTCATCCTCTCTTCCCGTCTCTCCACCCACTCACCGCTATCGAGGCATGGGTAGAGCTGTCCGGTTCTTCATTTACTCGGGTTAATGAGCCCAATCTTCCCACTGAATCACGAATCATGAGTCCGACATCCCCACTAATATGGCTTATACAAGTCCTGGGGCTGCTAACGCTAATGAAATGGCGTGAGTGAGAGCGGACAACGGTGTAGTGAACAAAATCCATGGACTAATGCCAGGCAGACACTGCACGATATTTTCAATCGTTGTACTCAGCTCCAGCTCAAACTGTACGAGTAAACCGCAGGGGTTAAAAGTTCGCACCTCACGATTTATGTTCTCACACTGTACAGCCTGGAGCGATACACTCACAAGGGGCGACTAGAATTTCAAACCGGTTTGATTTTCATTCGACCATACGATTGCCGATCGAGAGGTGGTCGTGAGAGGTTAATCGCTGTTCGATACCCCACGTATACTACACAAAGGGAGATGCACGATTAAGCGGGAGTGTGGCCCGACCCAAAAAAATTCTCGCACAAGTGAAAAATCGTCTCAAAAAGGCCCAAAACTCGCACAGTGTCTGCTCGGCATAAGGCGATTTAGGTGAACCGAGTGAGTGACAGACTCAACCAGAACCGCTGTCTTTCCGGTTTGGGAACAGAGTTACGAACTAGCTGACTCAGCAGGTAGCACAAGCAGAAACACCACAGACTGATAAGTTAACCCTTCTAAACCGGAGCTGTTGCCCACAACAGGAAATGACATGCATTTGTCAAATTACCCTAACTATAAAACCATTTACACTGTCAACGTAATTCCACCGGTTTCTGAAAAGCTGAGAAGCGCAGGTTTGTGCCGATATCCAGTACATCTCAAAAGCTGGGGAGAACACTCTTATTTCTTACTCAAAATAATAACAAATTAATTTTAATAGTAAAAAAAAAAAGTCCCATCATTATTAGTTGTTCCCATGAGCCTTTTTGCAGTCCACATCTTCCTATAACAGGGCTGCAGACTTGTTGCTACCAGTCTCAATTCATACTCGGTGCTTAACTGAGAACTGTACTTTGTTTTCAAAGAGGGAACGGCAGAGAAGCAACACGTAGAGATAGGAAGTGGCAAAGGGAAGCAAAATACAGCAGGTGCCTCGGGGTAGTACACCACACAGTTAGAAACCCACTGGGTTTCACTGTCAGCTTCTAGATTTAGAGAATTTAAGAATGGTGTCTCTTGTGCAACATTTATTACAAAACAATCATAAAAAATAAGAAGACAAACTCTAAAACGTAGCAATCTTATTTACTCTGCTTTGAGCACAGAGGACTGGAGGTTGTACTGGTGCATTACCTGGATAAATGTAGTGATATCTACAGGCACAAATGGTTCATTTCAACCAAATGTATGCACCACTTCTCCTGAGCATAGGTGATCACAGGAAGCTTGAAAGCTCTCTCTACGGCCAGTGTTTGGTTTGTCCTGTCTGAGCTTCTGTAGCGACATAGCAGCATCTCTAGATGTCAACTGCTAACTCTCAGGTGATGAACACATGACAAAAACATTTAATGTTTTGCCCTAAAAGTCACATACTAGATGTTCACATCAAGAATATTAGTGCACAATAACAGAAACAAATGAGATTCAAACAGGAAAATCACATGATTGATTGTCAGCTTGTAAATTCTTTTCAGGCATACAAGAATGAAGGAGGAACATTTTTCCCTTGTGTACAGAATCCAGAAACAAGTGGAAAACAACAACTCCAGGATGAGTCTGAATAAAGTGCTACTTTTATGCTAAATGTGGAGCACAGTGAAGCTTCTCCAAATTCGCTGCAACACAGACCGCAACGGGAGATCCTTTCTGCCCACAGCAATAACCATCAGCAATGAATCTAAAAGAGGCTTGAATCATGACGACTACTACAATATTTGACTTTCCCTTCGGGGATGAATAAAGTATTTTTGAATTGAAATAAATATCATCAGAATAACATGTATAATAGAACTAATAAAAAGAGGATTTCATGTTAGATGCATTGCACATGTTTAGCATGTCAAACTCACCTTCCAGTAGTCTGACTGTAAACTGAAGTACCTCTGGTATGCAGATAGTGCTGAGAAAATGACGAGAGGAAAAATGGATACAAAAAGTCAGTTACAATGTTGAAAACTGATGAGATTATCTTCAGCAATACCTAAACTAGGACTTGCATGAAAAGTTAAAGGCTATCAGTAAGTGTGTTTTTTGTTTTAGCAGCATTAAATAACAAGGGTTCAGAGGAGACAGATTTTTTCTGGAAGGAAAACCAAAGAAACTATCAGCAATCAGAAATAGACGGGTTCAAACATGTTTAGAGGCTGAAACTCACCTTTTGGATAGTCCTCCAGCAGGAGGTTGAAGTGGCCGAGCTGGCAGAAAATGTCAGGGTCCACCTTCCCCTCTGCTTTCAGGATAAGGGCGTCATAGCAGCTAATAGCCTAAAACAAAGCAACAGCAGTGGAGAGTTAAAATCTGCAAAGAAGCGTAAACATTACCAGAAAGAAAAGAAACAAACCTCATGCCAACTCATCCAGTAGCTTAAATTTATGAAAGGCTGATGCCATCACTCATACTACTAAGCGTGGGCTGTCTATTCTAAACTGTTTTGCATAGTACCAACTGTACATCCTAATATGGATCTCAAAAGTCAGTATTTAAACAACAGCTAAACAAATAAGCCTCTACAGGCCAAACCGCCACTGAGGTGAAATGAATGTCTGACACTGTGTGTGCACCCGAAGGTAAAATAAAAGCAAACGCTCACGACGGATACAAATATCACTGAAAATTAATTTTGATTAATTAAATTCTTCCTAATCTTCTTAAAGAAAGTAAGTTAATGTCAATATTGAACCAGATCTTCTCTTTGTCTGCAGCCATTAACATTGTAAAGTTGTGTGATTAACATCGGCAGGGATAAGAGAGTATGAATAATAAACACTAGCAGGTGCAGCTGATGCAACACTTCATGATCAAGCTGCTTGGAGTACGCAATGCTAATTTTTATTTATTTTTTTTTACATATTAAGGAACTTGTAAACAGCATGTCATCCTTCTGAGACTCACTCATCTGTATCAAACATGTACACAATTACCAGAACACAGTGTTTATTTGCAACACATGATTAAGAGTACTCCACCAACACAAGCCTTATATGATCAACTCTGCATGAAGCAGAGCAACTCGCATGCTCTTTCAGCAGTGTCAGCAAACACTGGAGCAGATTTCTCAGAGCTCAGGACCAGGCTTCTTTTGCACAAAGTGAAGGTGCATATTACTTTTCCTAACGTTCGAAACCTCAAAATTGTCATGCAACCATCATATATCCAGTTTTCAGGCCGCCTGGCTTTCATTTTAAGAGATGCACCATTGATCAATCACTAAATCACTAAATGAAAGTTTTAAAACAGCAGTCATATTAGTGGCTTCCAGCGCTATACTTTTTAAATGACTTCCTGTTCAAAGCAAAAATACATAATTTGGTCCTCAACTCCAAGCACAGATGTACCCACACTACATCCATACCCCACTGGGGTCAGTGCGCCACCTCTCTTTAAATAATCCCTTAAAATGTTTTTGGCTGGAATTAACAGTGTGATCATGATGATATTGAGATAAAAATCAATATTACTGTATGTTACACACAAAAAGGAAGAATGAATCACATATGAACACAAGGAGTCCATACATCATTCAAAACATGTCAAAAAATGTCTTGAAATCACGATTGAGATTTGATTCAGCGTTATCAAACTATACTGATTAAAAATGTTGGGGTTAAGTGGGCGATTCTCATGCTAACAGCAACCATTAATGGCTGAATTATTGGGTATAAACTATGTGACTAATGCATTGACCAGTACATTTTTGCTGCAAATCTAAAAGAAAAATAAATAAATAAAAATCACTCTTTCAAAACTGTCCAAAATACTACCATATGTCATTGGAAACCATATAATTGACATGTGGTGCCAAATGTCTTGGCAGAAATCATAGGTCTTTACCTTCTCTAGTTGAGATCAACATAAAAGCATGTCCACACCAAAAGACAATAACTAAAAGAATATGGATGCGAGTGATGACGTTCTGCACACAGTGACAATGCACACTCCAGCTGTACCTGGATACTTGAAGAACATATCAGCTTTAAGATATTCTGACAAAAAAAGGACAGTAAAGGAATAAACCTCAGAAACCCTATCAGCAAAACAAACCAGCAATTTGAAGCTTTTCTTATTTGTAGTTTGTTTTTGTTTTTTTCCTTGCTTGACATGCCATTTTGAGCTTTGAATAAAACAGCAGGCTCCGACTAACAATGTGAATAAAAGCGTTTCTTACACCATAAAAGTAGCAGAAAGCAGGATGCTAATAGATGGGATATCAATTTAAAATGAGCTTAGCACCAAAACTTGTTTCTCAATTTCTGAAGAAGCATGAAATAAAAAACATTTGAAAGCCTAAATTTTTAGTCTTTTCTTTTATGATTAATAACATCATTTAAAAAAAAAAAAAAAAATCATAGTAGCTACAGTTGCGTGTAAAAGTTAGTAACTCCTCTTTTAGTTGTGATTTTTTTGCACGCGTCTGAAATTATAAAACTAATTGAATGTAGTCAAGTCTTAGTATTAGACAAATTCAAGCACGTCAAATAAGAAGATCTAACCTTTGTAACAATGCCATTATTTAACACATATGAAGCCAAAAAGCAATAAAGTCTTGTGGGCAGCACAGAGCATCCTGCTACATTCAGATTTTTAATATGTATCCAGGTGCTAATCATCAGCCCTTGATGAAATGGTCATCAGCAGGTATGTAAATGTCTATAAATACGTTATGGTAACTTTCTTGTCCCAGGCATTCAGATGCATGTTAACGCAATGCCAAGAGCCATGTAGGTCTTCAGATTTGAGAACATTAACATTGCAAAGCCACACATCGCATCAGGACTAAAAAGAAGCATTCATACATCACTCCAGGCCCAAAGGAGTATACGTAAATGTCTATGCTGGAGGGCGGGGCCATATGACCTCAAATGTATATCACGATTAGTTGAACATGTTACCTCGATTATGACGTTTCTGCTGCAAAAATATGCTCAACTACTGAAACTGTTTCTAATGAAAGAGTACACATGTGATTCGAAATTAAGCGTTCAGAATTAATTGAAAATGAATCATAACCATATTCAATTAGTTGTCCAGCCCAACTATGTTGTTGCTGGACTCTGGACCAATGAGTAAAGGGAAAGTGGTCTCATGAGCTCAGATTAAACCTATGCCTGAGAGATGGGTGCATCACGGTAAGAGATGAAACGATGCACCCATCATGCAAGACTGTGGTGGCAGTTTTATGATGATCGTGTTTACTTCTGCTTGCTCAGAAGGAAGTTCAGAAACATGACGCATACATTGGATAACTAGGTTTTCTATTAAATACACTAGTTTCCTTAGTAATAGCATAAAAAATATTTCAAGTTGACACTGTCAATTTCCATTGGGCTTGAATTGTGAAAGAATGATTGACAAAGCTTGAGACATTTTTTAAAGATTTGCCCACCCTAGAGTCTAGCCTTAACCTCAATGAGAATCTTTGTCTGTGCAGAAAAAGACTTTACACATTGCTTAATGCAATGACAAGGATCCATCCGGCAAAGCTCTTTTACGCTTTGCAGGAAAGATGAAACCTGGTTGGTGAAGAATATTGTGAGTGAACTCCATGCCTAACAGAATTCAAAGAGCATGGTTGTTCGCTCCAAGGATCAAAACAGCAAATCATCTGCCTCCATCTAACCCTATCCTCCGCATCCTCTTTTCTCACTCCAACTAACTTCATGTCCTCTTTGGTCTTCCTGTAGGCCTCCTGCCTGGCAGTTCCAGCCTCATCATCCTTCTGCCAATGTATTTGCTATCCCTCCTCTGTTCGTGTCCAAACCATTTGGAGTTTCTCTCCAAAACATCAAACATATGCCTCTGTTGTACTCATTCCTGATCCAAAGAGAAGCTTGACATATTAACCCCCAAAAGAGGCTGATCAATCCAAACAAAAAAACAAAAAAAAAACACTCCTGTGTTTATCCTCTAGGTGGCATTAACACATTGAATTTGGGAGTTTTTACAGGCATGAATACTTCCAGTAAAAAAAAAAAAAAAAAGCCAAAACAAGTGATAAACATCCTTGATATTACATAATTTTCTACCTTTAAAAAAAAAACTGGTGTACCATTGCTGCAAAGAAGCTAAATATCCATCCCTTCATGGGTGAAGTGATGTAGGTAAAGTGCACAAACATTTCTCTGCACAGAGAAGATGGAAGGCACTGATTTGCCATTAAGAGGAAGAATAAAAGTGAAAAAAAACCCTGAGGTACTGAACCTCATGAGCAATTTCAGCCTATGTTATCATTTCAACAAGGACAAGATCAGGACAGACCCCCACACGAGTGGTGATCCCATCTACTTTCCTTGGAATGTAACCGGATGAAGCCACCAGCACTGGGAAGATCGGAAAGGCACAGATATGCAAAGCCCAGGAAAACTGAGTGCTGCCACCTTACAAGTCATGTTGCACATACCCTGGTAAGCCCTACTGTGCCTCCTAACCTTTCCTCACTGTTAGCGTCTTCAAATCATAAAACATGTTCATGGACAACAGAGCAACTCAAATAGCAGCCTGCGGGCCATATGTGGCCCAGAAGCTCCCCAGGAGTGGCCCGATCCATTGTCATTTCATAAATGCTAATAAGACAAAATATTTTGCAAACTTTCAAAAATATGAACATTAATTCCCACATTTGTATAGTCCTAGAATGCAACACTATAAGTATCCTATGAAACCAGTTTTAACAAATGGCATAATCGGCAACAGTTCAAGGACATGTCTCTGTCAACACTGAAACGTAAAATTGACATTGAAAATCAAGCTTCAACCTCATCTGGACTGACAAATACTTGTTCATTTTTAATCACAAGACCCCAAACACCAAACCCATGTGTTTAAAATGCAATGAATGTGTTTCTGTAAAGACCACAATCTGCAGAGGCACCACAATAAGAAACACCAGAATTCCAGCACCAACTTTCTTAGGGGATCTAGGAGAGAGCTGTTAAAGTTTGATTCATCTTCCACCAAAAGCTTCTCTTCGTGCTTCTGGTTAAGAAGATGTTTGTTAACATTTTCTGAAACCATGAAAGGTTGCACGTTGGCCATTTGTGAATGAGTTGAAAAATTATCAAAAAAGAAAAATGAGTGTGTCATCTCATTTAAATGTGTAACCCATGGAGTTGCAGGGTTGAGATTCTTGCAACGTAATTTGTTTGAAATTCTTTTAGAGGACTGAAAGAAAGCTGAAGTCATGTTTACAGCAGTAGGCGAGTCCACAGACAGAACTGATAAGGCCCAATTGTGCATGTATGTTGGTTTTTTGGCAGTTGGTTTTTTTTGGTATGTTGGTGGAACTGTACACTTTATTGCCAACAGGACACAACTGTCAAAATAATCTTTAAGAAAATCAGTTTTTGTTTTACCCAAAGAGAACGGTGTGATTTTGAAGTGGGTATCAATACTAGAGACAGATGGTGCTCCAACCATGGCAAAAAAAAAAAAAAAAAAATTTAACATTTTTGCACTTTATGTGACTATCAT
>JBAMYA010108516.1:0-19581 GCA_037176975.1 Arrhamphus sclerolepis
GCTGGTTTAAGGTGGAATAACTGAGGTGGAGAGAAGCTGGTTTAAGGTGGAATAACTGAGTTGGAGAGAAGCTGGTTGTTGTCAGAAAGTCAGCATTTAAGAAACATTTGCAAAATAGTCTACAACAAAAAGTCGTAAATTTTCTTTCAAAACTTGTGATTCTTGTCAAAGTAACTTTTCTTTATGAGAAAAACTTGCACTTTTATGACCGTTGATATTTCCAAACAAAAACCTTGTAATTCCTATGTTTAAAAAGTCACAAATTTATGACATTTGTGATTGTATGATTAGAAAGTTCTGGTTTTTAGGAAAAAAACAAAATTACACTTTTTTTTTTTTACCAAAAAAAAAAAGTAAATGTTTTTTTTAAGAATTTGATTTGAGGCACTGAGGTGAGTCGTGATTGGCTGTTGATCTGCTGTCCAATCTGCAAATAAGCAAGTGTAATAACTTGGACCTCCTGAGGTCATCTGTGCTGTTTTCAACCTGCAGGAGACAAAAACGCACTGAACCATAACTGGTGGCTGAAAAAGAAGAACAACTGTTCCTGTCAGGATTCCTTTTCTTTCCCAGTTTTCCCAGTAGAAGCTGAATCGAACGTATCCAGCAACGAGAAAACATCTGAAAAGACGCAAGGCAGCAAAGGCGATCACATCTCTGTGTCCTCAAATGCATCCTGGGGGGGTTCAGACCTGCACTTAAAGGGGGTCCACTTGTGATACTGGATCGGACTTAATATGCAGAGAACAAGACAGAACTGTAATAAACTCTAAAACGGCCCAAAAGGCCCGTGTTGATCCAACTAAAAAGCATAAACCGAGTTTTAATCCTCTTAAACTCAACATATGAGCTTCAGTTTAATAAACCATCAAAACCAGCCTGTTTTCTGGATCAAAGACAGACATTCCAGCCGTTCCCTCTCTTTCCCGCTCATATGGTTTTGAGAATTTTGGCATCAGATATGTCAGATTCAGAGATCCGCATCCGCCATATGATTCCCTTTAACTCTGGCAGCTCAGACCAGAAGCTCTCCCCTGAAGTGTTTCAAACTTTCAGGTTATGACCCATTCCAGTTCCACAAAGAACTCCTTATTGCGTCCCACGTTACGCTGGGGGGGGTAAGCGGCTCGTCAGGTGACTGTTCCAGATTAAAACAGCGGGCTGTTGGGTAACGCGTAACTACAAGTCTCGCCAGTGTGCTCGCAACCGCAGAGGATAGACTTTGAAACGCGGCGGCAGACCGTCGGGAGAATGCCGGCATTGATGCAAAGAGCCACATGCTCATCACACTTGTAATGGAGTCCAGACGCTTCCGTTACAGTTGGACTGTTCAAAAATTCATTTCTAGATGAAGAATTTGATAACGAGTCCCTGACAGAAGCAGAATTAACAGGCTGATGGGAAGAAATGAATAAGTTACCGTTCCAGACGGTGAAAGCAGACCTGCTAGTGTGTGTTTGTGCAGATTTACTCATTCCCACCGTATTTAAACATTAACCTCCGTCACGTCGTCACGTCACATTCCTCTAGTAATGTTCCTGAAGTTTGGAGCGTAAATAATGAAACGTTAGGAAGGAATGTCTTTAATCTTTGCTTCTCTTTCCAGTGTTTAGACAGTGACGTCATCTTTGCCGTCATGCACCACCATAAAACAATCAAGATTATTGCAGCCTGTTATATGTGAAAGATTAGCAGCAACATTTATTTATATGCATTATTCTTATGCAAGATGGGAATAGAAACGACTGGAGAGAAAGACCATAACATGCACCAAGCACGGTGGAGGCAGTGTTATGGTACGGGCGTGTTTGGCTGCTGCTGGGATGGGCTCACTAGTTGATGGTGTGACAGGTTCTTCTTCAGGGACAAACTCAGTTTGGTGATGTTCATTGGCTCCAGACTGAACACGAAGCATTAAAGGTTCTGGTGATGTTTAAGCCCCTGAAACTGAGCTTAGTTTGCTTAAAGTGGCGGTAATCTAATAAACGGTAAATGGAATGGAAAGTCCACTCCTTGACCACATCTCTACTGTTGCATTTTCAAATCTATTGTGTATAAATCCAAACAGTTCTGGACCGAAGCGTGAAGTCCTGCCGTACTCGGTAGAATTTTAAAGGAGGCCAAAGAGTTTCACGTTGAAAGTGTGTACGTAAGGGTGTGTTATTTGGCTCTAAATTGCACCATTACTCACACAGAGATTAAAGTTGGATCTTTACAGGTGTGAAACTGTAAGATAAAGCAGCCGTGCTCAGAGGCGTAGCTTTAACACAATGAATCATTCAGCCTGAAACTGGGATAGACTGGTACTCGTCGCACTCTCCCCACCTCCTGTCTTGTGTCCATAGTCATTCCTGTTTTTTTATTTATTGATTATTGTGATGCTTTTACAAGCAGTGGGAGTTTGTGATTGTAGGGTTTTCTCTTGTGTTTGCAACTGCACCAACGTCTGTGGAGCTCCGTTGCCATTTTTAGATCCCTGGTCAGTTAATGGGAGCAGACTGGCCTACTTGTAGTTCCTTGTCTCTCTTAAAGGTCCCATAAACTGCATTATTGGCTGATGAAATTTGTTTTCTGATGTCTCTAAATAGGGGATTTAATGTTGTTGTTTGTTTGTTTGTTCTGAAAATTGCCTATGTGCATTTTACCCTCGTGGTTGGTTCACCACGAAGCTACGCCGCAGAAGTTATGGGACTTTATCCTGATATGGAGTGTATCTCTGATCGTATGAGGGCGACGCAGCTCAGATAAACTCAGCTCAAGGCTGGTGAATGAAGGACTCGCCATCGCTCAGACAGACCATCCGGTCTCTAAAGATCCAGCTTCAGTAATCCAAACCTGGCAGAGCCAGCGAGACCGCAGCGTCAGCTGTTCGTGGAGCTGGAGGCAGATGGAGGAGGTTGTGGAGATTCTCCGTCAGCGCAGGCCAGGAGAGCAGGAGCCGACAGGTTCCAGCTGGTGTCCGAAGGATCCAAGACGTGCCAGGACGCAGAGAAGAGATGCAGCTTTCAATCAGTCCAGGAAGCTGCACAAAGAGTTTCAGCTTCACCAGCGACCCGACCGCCGGGTCTCCTGCAGGGATGACGGCGCTTCCCCGAAGAAGTAGAGGCGAGGTCTGGAAGTCAGAAACGGGGTGTTTTACCTCCACCGCACCCGGTCTTCATTAGATCTTTTATCTCTATTTAATTTCTTCTTAGTCGGCATAGTCTGACGTGCAGATGTTGGCCTTTCTGGGCCGTCATAATCAAACTGCTTCAAACTGCTTCAGCTCACCTCCACCTGATCTTCTCTGCTCTCTAACTGGCATCTGTTTTTGCAGAGTTAAGTTCATAATCTCCAAGTTCCTCGAGATATTCTGTCACTGCCATGATCTCAACTGAAACACTGGGGCTTCCTGTATGTACTCCAGACATGGCAACAGAGCAAACAAAGTATATTTAATGTAAGATGGAGCTGATAAATATGATTTATTTATACAGACATTACAGCAAACGATCGTTCCTGACTCGAAAACAGCAGAGAAGACAACGCAGCAGTCCTACGCTGTGGAGTATAAATCAGTCTTTATCTGGATCTTCACCGTACTCGGGTACTTAGTATTCATCCCTAACTGTAAAGCAGAAAGCCTCAGTAGGATCCGTCACCATTTCTGTCCAGATGAGCTGTGAAACATTTATTAAAGACACAGGAACAGGGGTCAGATGGAGGTCAGGATTTGTAGAAACCTGCATTGTATGTTTTACCGGGAAATGAGAATCTTTCCTCAAAGCATGTGACTTCCTCCAGTTATGGAAAGGGTCGAGAGCAGCAGGCCTGAACGAGTGTGTGTGTGTGTGTTTCACACTTGCCCGTGTAGCTCTTCCTTTCCCCGATTTGGTTGTGACCTCGCGGTGAGTCATTGCTTCCTCTGCCGCTGGCGTAGCGGTCCGCGCTGGTGCTCGGCCTGCAGGAGGATGTTCCTGGCATCAGGTCGTGGTGGCGGAGTTTCAGGAAAAGGAAACATTAGCCTGAATTTCCACAGCATGAAACATAATTATGCAGTTTAAATTTGTTCTTTTCAAACTGGTAGTCACATTAGATTTAAAATAAATCCGGGTTTCTGCTGCTTTGCAGGGTTTCTAACTGATTTGGTTTTAAAATTGCGTTTTATTTTTTTTTCCCAGTCACGGCTGGAGTTTGTGACAGTGGACACGTACACCAGTTTAAAGGGAGAGGACAGGAGGGGAGTCTTTTTGAAGTCCAGTAGGAAGTTTATGTTGGTAGAGAACAGAGACAGGTTACAGCTGCCTCGTCTCATCATTTTGATCTCGTAATCATAAAATATCCGAAGGTGGCTCACGCTCCCTGAACCTGTTCCCCTTAAAAAGTCTGAAAACTGTCCAGAACAAACAAACACACACAAATACGAGGCCGAAGCATCACAAACGCTGGCGATGATGAGGAGGAGGAGGATGAGGAGGAGGAGGAGGAGGAGGAGGAGTGTGAAACATCAGAGCCTGCAGGACAGAAAGTGGAACGATTGACGAGCGCAAAACCAAATTACTCGAGGAAAATCTGCGACGCGAGTCTGCTCTGGTCATCAGTGTCATCCACTCTGGCTGCTCTAGGAGTCATTTCTCAGATACTCTGGCTGCTCTAGGAGTCACTTCTCATCTGCTCTGGTTGCTCTAGGAGTCATTTCTCATCCTCTCTGGCTGCTCTGAGTCATTTCTCATCCACTCTGGCTGCTCTAGGAGTCATTTCTCATCTGCTCTGGCTGCTTTAGGAGTAATTTCTCAGATACTCTGGCTGCTCTGTGAGTCATTTCTCATCCTCTCTGGCTGCTCTAGGAGTCATTTCTCATCCTCTCTGGCTGCTCTAGGAGTCATTTCTCATCTGCTCTGGCTGCTCTAGGAGTCATTTCTCAGATACTCTGGCTTTCTGAGCCATCTGATTAAAAGTTGTTTTGAAACGCACAGCTTGGTTTTGAAGTTAACCTTGACACAGAGCTGCCAAGTCCTAGCTAACACCTCCAGTTGGAGCTCTTGTTCCTCCATTTCCTCTTTACTAAATATTCTCAGGAATCGTCTCTAAAATATTCATCTGTTCCAATAAACCTGCGTCTTCTACTCAAAGGCTGGGAAGTAGTAGAGATGCTGGGACATCCCGCGGATGTCTGTCAATGTCAAGATAGTTCCGCCTCCAAAACGGAGATCAATAATGTGATTGGCTTAGCCTTTTCCTGCTGACGGCCGCTCTTGTTTGTAATTAGAGTTGAACGTTTAGAGCCGTTCAGGAGCTCGAGATTAGAGGCACAGTCGGTTACATGATGCTCAATAATTATGGAAACGCAAGTTTCTTTTTACAAAAGCAACACTTTGTGCGATTATGGGATTTTTGCAAGATTGTTACATTTTTTTCCTAAATCGAAAGGATTTTGTCGTATATCAGCAACACTTGTAAAAAACTAATTATACTAAGCATACTATACTATATGACTTTGCTTTTTGACATACAATTACTTAATGTCATAAAAATGTAGTATAATTGCAACTTTCTGTCCTGAAATCAAGAATTTTCATGTTCAAAAAATTGTTGTAAAGCACAAATTCTCGTCATAAAATTAAGAATTTTGCTAAATTTTGGCCTCATGTCACAAAGTTGTGAATTTCATATAATTTTTTGTAATCACAAAATTTACAAAACTTTTAGCAAAAATTCTCAACTTTGGGTCATAAAATTATGACTTTTGTAGAATTGTAAATGAAAAAAAGATGAATCATGATTAGAAATTGCAACTTTCCGATGAAAAACATCTACTTTTGACTGAAAAAGTTACTCTGCAGTTGTTGCACAAATGCAGCTTAATATTGAAATTTATTTACATAAAATTACAACATAGTGTCGTGAAATTTCATACAATTGGGACTTTCTGTCCAAAAGTCAAGAATTTAACCTGTAAAAATGGCAAACATTGCAATATTGTTTGGGTTTTTTTGTAAAAAGACAAATTTCTTTCACGAAATTTAAACTTTTGACTTTATACTGCAAAAGTGTGAATTTCATATAAATTCTCATATAAATGCAACATTGTGTCCTTTAATCACATTTTGTTGTAAATCATGAATTTCATGAAATGATGATTTTTTTTTTTTTTAATTTGCTGTAAAATGTTGACTTACAAAATTCAAACTAAAATAAGAAATCTTTGTCACTAAGTCACAAATTTCTAACTGTAGCAACTTTATTGTAATCAGCAAATTTTGTCATAAAATCTCAAATTTCATAAATACGACTTTTTGACAAAAATTCTCAAACTGTGATCTTTATGATAAAATTATTAGGTCACAAAACTGCAGCTTATGTAGAATTACACCTGTTTGAAAAAAATAACATAATCGATGTTTCCACGGAATCAAATTTGAAAATCCAAATGTTTTGATGAAAAACTGCTGCGTTTGGTGGACGAAGCGGCAGGTGCTCGAGCTCATGTTTACGTTGTTGCTATAAAGGTAGTTTTATTTCTCTCTTAATTATAATGCTAATTAAATATGATGCTGAGATGAAGCAGATTAGGATGTGAAGAGCCAGCGACGCCCTTCCTGCTCTGCTGCTTATCACTGGCAGAAGCTATTGAGCAACGTGTTTCCTCCAGACCTTCATGGTGCCTGTTTTTTCAGTTTAACCACGTGTTGTTTTGTTATTTTAGTGTTTAATCCACCGTCTCACACAAGTCCAAACATGCACCAACGTAAACCACATGCTTTTTGCATGCTTGTTGTCTCACATGGGGCCCAGTCTGAGCTTCTGTCATCTTGTCTTGTGAATATTCCTTGTGACAGATTATTTTTTTCACGGTTGCCTTGGAGCCCAGTAACCGTCTTCGTCTCGGTGCGGACTTGTGTAACGGTTAGCAAAACCGTGCACTCGTTGCCCTGCAAGCTTTCTGTCGTTCGTGGCAACCAAATGGAACTGGACACGTGAAAACACATGCAGCCCGTCACTTTAAGGTGGAATAACTGAGGTGGAGAGCAGCTGATTTAAGGTGGAATAACTGAGGTGGAGAGCAGCTGATTTAAGGTGGAATAACTGAGGTGGAGAGCAGCTGTAATTTTTGTCAAATTTACTGTTTTTATTTCATATTATGTCAATTTTGGAAAAAAGTTTATATTTTCCAACAAACAAACAAAAGTTTAAACGTTTTGGTTGTTTAAAATCTACATATTTCTAGATTTGTGATTTTACAAGAAAACAAAATCCTACATTTTCTGACAATTTACTTTTTCAATTATCAATTTTATTTTGTGAACGAGTGCAGGAACTGGCAGGAAATCTGACAACGTAGCTGGTTAGAAAGTAAAGAACAACCCGGCCGGTAACCATGGTGACGACGTGGCCCAGGATGGACCAGCGTTTAGCGCCTTTATTTCAGCCGTGCATCTGTTCAGCTCTCTCCTGCGCAGGTTTCCTGTCTCCTGGCGCGTCTCTCTGAGCTCTGGGACTAACACCGAAACGAGCATCTGTCCACGCAGGCTTCAGCCTTCAGCCTCTCGCCACGCAGTGTTGACCGGGAGCGTCTGGTGTTGGCGGCGGTGCCAAGTCACACCAGCAATAAAACCTCCTTAAGGACCCTGAAGTGGGCCATTTGTGGCTGCGCCAGTGCAGTAGTGGTGGTGCTGGGTGACAGATCACATTCCTAAGTGTTAAAGATTATACGTGCCTGTTTCTATTACGGCCCGTCCAACACAGCATAGCATTTGTATGGATTGAGTACAGTTGGTAGACGGGAATAACAATTAAAATGTTTTCTCTCACTGTATTATATTGATCCAGAAACCCTTCAGAATCAATAGCTGCGATAATTAAACAAACCTTACTGCTGTTAGCTTCGGCCATTCTGTGTTTGCATTGATCCTGCAGCAGGATATTGCTAAAGCAGGGAAGTTGGACGTGTGCAGCCCTGCTTTTGCTTGCAGTCACTGAAGTGTGTGCTCGTGCAGTATTTCTTTGGGTTCTCGCTGCCTCTCTCACCTCCGTCCTTGACTCTGTCAGAGCGAGCCGAGCTCCCGCTCGTATATCTGCCTCTTCTATCAGCGCCGTCAGACCTTGAGAGCCGTGTAACCTCGCGCTGCAGCGTAGAGGGGTCCTGATGCATTTGGCGAATCCTGGACGGTTACGTTCCACTGCTGTCAGCACGTCTCCCTCCACCTTCTCCATTTTCCCAGCATGCACCCACACCTGCACAGACAACAGTAGATGGTCATGAGAAGGCCAGCGCTTCGGTTGTTTCTGTGTAGCAGCAGTTAGGTTACTTTTTTGAGTACCTTCCTTTGTCGTTAGTTTAGCAGGCGTCTCTAACCATTTATAAATGCGATGGACCTCATCCACCACGGCCTCTGAGGGATCTTCTCAGAAGTCCAACTTATTAATTAACTGTAGACGCTCAAGCTGATTCAGCGGCCGCTGTTTCCTACAGCGTCTCAGCTCCTTCGTCATCACCTTCTACAAGGATAGACTGATCTGATTGGCTCCCCAAGACTTATGGGCATAATTAATGAGCTTGAACAGAGGTTAGCTCGACGTACCACTGGTAAGGAAACGTAAATATATCAGCGGTACGTCTAGATGTCTACGCTGGCTCCTTTGGGATACCCATGGTACACTGTCCTCTCTCAGATGCTCCTTTTGGCTTAAATTGAAAACATTTCATCCAAATCAGAGAGCGCTGCATCTTTCCAGTAGAACCAAAGAACATATTTGTCGCTTGGAACCTACGGGGTAAAGATCAGCAGTCCGTCTTTCCAGCGTATGAATATTTGTTTACGTGGGTTGTCACCTCTCACACTCGCTTCCTCTTTGCTCTGTCGAGCAGGAAACAGATTTGCTAAAACAAATTTTCTCTTGAGACCAAAATAAGTGAAGTTCCCCCTTTGATCCCATGTGTGTAGTGTGAAAAGATAATGAAATGATCTGATCATGGTGGGGCAGATAATTTGCCTGTAAGCTGTTTTCTTTTTTCCACTGTCATTGTTGCTTTTCTATTTCAAAAAGCAAGTTGCATCCAGCCTCCTGAAACCATGAAATGATCCAACTGTGCAGAAGTTTAAAAAAAACTAATTTGCCGGTCTAGTGCATTAAGGTGCATGATAACATACCGCCAAGATGGAACGACGGAAGCAGTGGTCTTAGAGGAGCAGTGGCTGCTGCACATCAACCTGGAAAAGGGTTATAAAACCAAACGGGTTAGAAAAAACATGGCTGGCCGTCTCCCAGAGGTAACATTTACCCCCGAGGTCAGACTGCAGAACTCCCACTGAGCAGCTTAAAGCATCACAAAGGAGTGTTTTTGTTTTGTTTTTGACTATGATGAAATTTCACTTTCAGTTGAAGCAGTACTTGATTAGCTTTAGGAAGTGCCGTCCAGCTCTGTCAGTCTCCTGGAAAAAAAAAAAACACAACAAAGTAATGAAAGGATGTCACAGAACTGCAGTGACATCATAGCAAAGGTAACGAGGAGGCTCAGAGTAGAAGAAAAACAAGAATGTGACTCAGTGTTGCAAAAATCACCTAACTCTCACAGCTGTGAGACGTCCTGAAAATGTAAAAAGTTAGAAGACTGAGGTGCTGGAGCTTGGGTGGAAGGGGTGAAGGCCAGGAGAAAGATCTCCACTGTCTGCAGAGGACACAGAAACCAGCTGAAGCTCACAAAGCTGCACCTGAACAAACCACAGGGCTGCTGGTGTTTGGCCTTAATAACACCCCCCCAGTTTAGTGAAAACAGGGTGGGGGGAGGGGTGGAAGTGGAGGGTTGACTTCTGCACACAGTTGTTTGACAGGTATGAACTGTGTGCTTCTTTTCACTTATGAGAATCAGTGTTCTCTTACTTGGAAAAGTTTGATGGCGTGTTCAGTGAAAACCAGCCCTGCTGACCTCTTTGGGCTTTTCTTTTTTCTCTCTGTTTCAGCCTCACGAGTTCGACGAGTGCCGGCTGGACATCAGCGTGAACGATAGCGTGTGGTACCTCAGGGCCCAGGACCCGGACCACAGGAACCAGTGGATTGACTCCATCGAGCTGCACAGAGTAAGTCCGCTGCCGTCAGAGGAAGCCGACGCCTCGTCACATTTGAAACAAAACCAGTGTCATCTGATACACGCTTGCAGTCGTTGCTGTTGTTTCACCGTGCGCATGTGTGTGTTTCTGTCAGAGTATCAGAGAGGGGAGGAGAGAGAAGGGAGGAGTCCAGGGAACAGTTATCATCCCTCCACCACTGGTGCGTTTGTTGGCAAGTCTGCAGGACTGTAGGAGTTCTGGTACACTTGAGGTTTAGTCCAGTGTTGCTTGTGTTCCTGTCGCGGAGCGTGTTGATCTGATCCCGTTGACCGCGGCTGCATGGCTGCATGGCGGTGGCATGCGCAGCTCTGGGCTGGCCGCTCAGACATCTAACTCACGCCAGCGCTGACAAAGCCTGCAGCTCGTAGCTCGTAGTGCAGGAGGGGGGAAGGAGCGGCGTCCTGGGTAGAGAGGGGGCGGGGCTGACGTCCGACCGCTCTGAAGACGTCGGACCCTTCACTCACACCAACTGAAAAACACGCTGAACGTATCCGTCCGCTGAAAAATAAACAAGAGAAAGAACAAGCTTTCAAGTTTAGAACAAATCTTTATACTTTAAAGCAACGCAGCAGAACTTGAACTCGTTGCTCCAGCAACCGGAGAGGAGTCGGTACCGGGCCCAAACCCGGTTCACTTACACTTGGCTCGAACGTTGTGGGTGGCCCTCAGGACGTTTGCGACAATATTTCACCTGGACGATAAGCGGTGACCCGTTCCTCCTGGCAGAACCGCTGGAGACACATCCAGTTTGTTTGGACCTTCTCACTCGCTTCATGCTTAAAATGTTGCTTCAGTGTAGCTTTTTTTCTTTTTGTGAAGTGGGCCGGTCCCTGCTGCAGTAAAACGGCACCATAGCATGATGCTACCACCCCCATGCTTTCAAGCAGGGAGGCTGAAGCGTCACCAGACTGGACGTTTGTTTTCTTTTTTCTATTTTTGTTTTTTTGTCCCCATGATGTCATGAATGACACATTTAGAACCCTTATGTGGAATTATCTAAACTGTTTAAGGTCATAGTGAATGTAAACATCTGACTGAAGGAAAGAAAAAGACATTATGGCATCTATACAAATAGAAAAAAAAATCCAGAACTTTCCTGTCAGAGACTCTAAACTCTATAAACTAAATAAATGTGAATAGACCTCAGAAGATCATCAGGGATCATCACTTTCCTTTGCTTCGGTCAGCTTCTTTAGCCCATAAAAACACAGATGGATATCTTTCTGGTCACTCTAAAAGTGAGATTATTTGGCATAAATACGGTTGACATGCTTGTGTTGTTTCCTGCCAAACAAACAGAAAATCTCTAAATATCACGTCTGGCTTTTCTGCTTGACTTTAGCTCTGAAATGTGACCCAGATGCAGAGAAAGTCATTCTGTCTGTCAGACGCCGCTCGCTCGGTGTTTAGTTTAGGGAAACCCCGACAACCCCCATCCTGGAGCACGCAGCAGTGACTCATGGGAGCAGGGGGGGGAGTCGTGTGCATACCCGGCCCGTCCCACCCATAATGAGTCACAGCTGAAAACACTTCTGCCTAGAAGTCCCTCACAAACACACAACAGCCAGCGTCGCCATGGAGACGCAAAACAGCACAGCTAACACAGCTGTCATCAGAACGTCTGAAGATGCAAAATGAGAAGCCAAGTATTACTATTTGGTGAAGCCGCGCTGCTCTTATTCACCTCGGTGCAGGATTTGCAGCTTCTTCAGCACCTTCCATCGCGCCTGCTCACACTAAGGCTTCCTGGCGTGGTCGCCGCGGTTTTACTGTCACTTTTCTCTGCCGTTGCACGTTCTGTGCCCTGATGCATGCAGCCTGCATTATTCAGTATTCTTCAGATATTAGTTGAAATTATATGATAAAGTCATTAGAATTGTAAATTTTATTTTATTTTTGTCATCAGACAGATGAAGCAGCACACGTGCAGACAAAGTGTTTGTCCTGGGGATTTCTTATTTTTATTTATTGTATAAGTAAATAAGATTCTAAATGATTTTACTTGCATAAACATGCATATAAATGTTTATTTTATGTTATTTATAATGAAGCGGCCCACGTGCTGGTGACGTCGTTGGTCGCAGGGGCAGCAACAGAGATGGATGTGAGCGGAGCTACTCCTGGTCATTGACCGACAGTTACCTCGCCTCCTCTCACTCCCTGTCATGCATTTGCAAGCTGCGCCCCCAGCTGGTCGAAACAGGAAGTGTCTCTTAAAGGGGCGCGTATCAGTTTCCCTGAATGCAGCTGAATGCTGCTCTGCTGTCAAGCTGCTATTTTAGAACAAACTCGTTATACAAGAGGGAAGAGGAACCAGTGGGGTTTCCAGGAAGACCAGTTCAGATGTTACGCAGGCTGCGGTTGGCTCCTCTGTCCCCTGCTAGACCATGTCCCAACCAGTTTTTGTTTTCTTTTCAAGCTGGTTGATGTATTTCAGGGAAACATAAAGTTTGAATAGCAGTGGCGCTCACAATTCAAGTATTTGTTCAGAAGAGAGAGCGACCCGCCACCAGAGGTTGAATCCTGGAACGAGCATTTTCTGCAGAAACGAGACTGTGGCGAGCCACAGAGAGCAGCTGCTGCCTCCCACAGACAAAAGCGACTTTTCTGGTTTAAAAGTGACCAGAATTAGGTTTCACATCATAAAGCGTATTCCAGCTCCAAACGTTGCTTCTGTTACTAGAACATCCAAGATTAGACCTGCAGGTGATTCAGGTGGCTGTGATGACTCCACAGACCTGTCAATCATTAATCCCTGCAGCAGTTCCTGAGCTATGGCTGGATGGAACCAGCAGGGGGCGCACCACACTCACGCTTAATTTTATTTATAAATGTTTATTAAACGGGAAATCAAATAGTCTCCAGGTGCTTTTCATGACCCCTGAGCAAATATTAAATACTAGTAATTTTACTGAATCATCTGTAAAGAAACAAACCAAAGCAGTTACATTCAAATGAATTAAATGACACTTTAAATATGAAATAATAAAGTTTTATCTTCATGCACCTCAGTGACTCCAGATGTGCTGAAATGACAAACTTTCCTTTTCAAAAACCTCTAAAAACTCTCGTACGTGTTAGACATCAATAAACAGAGACGCTGACGTGCAACTAAAAGATCTAGAAGGTTCTACTGGAGCCTTAGAAGTAACCTAGAACTGGTCTCTCTACCCAGTTCTGGTTTGTACTGGTGCTGCATTCTGGACCAGTTGAAGGATTTTTTTGTTTGTTTTTGTTGTTTTTATATTAGAAATTATTTTATATTAGAAATTAATTAAAATTATACATTTTATTTTATAAATCAATTTAAATTATTTTATAGATTAAATATATAAAAATATTCATTATAAATGAATATAAAAATGTAATTATTTTTATACATTTAAAAAAGTGTTGATTATAAATTAAGTGATAAATTATTGTTGTTACATGAATTAATTCAAATTATAAATTGTTTTTATTTTGTAAATTAAAAAAAATTTAAATTAATTTATTTTATAAATTAACATAAATTTTATTTTATAAATCAATTCAAATTATACATTAGTTTATTTTATAAATTAAATATTTATATTGATTTATTCTATAAATTAAGAAAAAAAAGTATTTTATGCATTTATTAAAATTACAAATTATTTTTATTTTATAAATGAATACAAAAATGACTATTTTATAAAATAATTAAATATTTAAATTAATTTATAAATTAAGAAAAAAATCTGAATAATTTTATTTTAAATATTTATTAATATTATAAATTATTTTTATTTTAAAAAGACAAAAAAGTAATTATTTTATTTTATAAATTCATTAAAATGTTATTTTCTTTACCTTTTAACACGTGGTTGTTTGTCCAGAAGGAAAATCATCATTTTCTCTGATCTGTTACATTTAAGCGTATTTTCCTTTTCTGTCTTTATTATGTCGCTGCTCCTTGTAGCAGAATAATTAAATGAGATATTTCATTTTTGAGCAAATATATGACATCTGAATGAGTCAGATTCATCTGTGATCATCAGTCAGTTGCTCTTTTTTACTTTAAATCTTTTATTTTCCCTCCATAACCTGTGAGTTTTGTTGTTTTTTGCTGGGTTTTTTTCCCTCCGCAGGTTGATTCAGGATACGGGTCAGAGTCCAGTCTGCGGCGCCACGGCTCCATGCTGTCGCTCACCTCAGCCACCAGCGGCTACTCTGCCACCTCCACGTCCTCCTTCAAGGTCAGTCTTCCAGTTGTTGCTTTTTATTCTCCTTCCTGGCTTTTGGCTTTCTGCCTGCACACAGACGAGCCGTTGTTGTTTCTGTTTCTTCCTCAGAAGGGCTACAGCCTGAGAGAGAAGCTGGCTGAGATGGAGACGTTCAGAGACATCCTGTGCAGGCAGGTGGACACGCTTCAGAAGTACTTTGACGGCTGCGCAGACGCCGTGTCCAAGGATGAGCTGCAGAGAGACAAAAGTAAGAGGCCTCTTACAAACACTTCTGTTTCCATGGAGACGGCTGCAGGTGACTCCTCAGCATCTCCAGATGCAAGACTTTTTGGAGCTGCTTTTATGAAATACAAAGTTTTGTCTCAACAGCATGTAAATTAATTTTTGGAAACTTTTTTTTTTTTTAATTCTGAATTTGATTATGCGTTTCGGGGTCTGTTACCTCAAACATTTGCTGTGAACGGTCTTGTAAGGAACGTCTGAGAGGCCAAAACAAGTCCCTGACTCGGTTAGAGGTTGACCTCTCCATTCCAGTGTGTTTTTCGTTTTTGTCATCATGTTCTTTTAGTTCTCGGCTCCTGGTGAACAGCAAAGCTGGTGCAGTGCTGCCACCAAGTGTACCGAGTCATAGTTTGCTGAGTCAGTGGATCCTACCGGGTCCGTCACTGTAACCGAGACTTGGTGCCTCAAAGGGCCAGCGAGCAGGTTTTCCCCAGACCTCTGCTAAAGGAACTGCACCTTGTGTCCAGGTCCAGGTCTTTTCTGTCTTGTTTGCGTTTCAGGAGTTAAATGTCTCATGAAATGAGCAGTAATCAGATTAATAATCTGGAGGTGCTTGAGCGTCAGATGCAGACGGACCAAGTCAGAGTTCAGAAACCCTGACGGAGTATTGATCCTAAACACGAGCGAATAAATGCAGTTTACTCAGAAAGATGGAGCGAGTCTCGTGAGGAATGCAGTCATCCAGCGAGCCCCCGCAGCCTCGCCCCCGTCTCAGCTGGCTCAGCGTTCGTTCACGGAGGGCTGCGCTCGGCGCCCCGTGGATGAAGCCCCGCTTTTGTTCTCCTCACCTCCCTCCCAGTGTTCCCCCCTCGCCCTCTCTCCGTCCTGAAGATGAAACCGGACCATTGTGGTGGCGGCCAGCAGCAGATATCTGCGGGGTCCGACGGCTTCCTGCGCTGCAGCTACCAGGCGCTGAGTCCTGCGAGAGCAGCTCCTCTGTCTCCTCTGAATATTTCTCTTTTTTTGTTTTTTTGTCCAGTTGTGGAGGATGATGAAGATGACTTTCCTAGCACCCGCACAGATGGAGAATTTCTACACAACAACAACGGCAGCAGAGAAAAACGTGAGTTCTTAAAGCCGCTTTTACTAAGGAAAGTTTATTAGAATATTCTCACATTTCATGTATGAGAGCGTTTAAAGTGGTTTACATGTGTGAATAGATCCATATCTTTTTATTTGATCTATTTTATTTTAGTGCTCTTTTATTCTTGTGTTTTATTAGATTGATTTTGTTTGGTTATTTTATTGCTGATTCTGGGCCTGTTTTTGGTTGTTTTGTTTTTTGTCTCATCCTGTGCAGCACTTTGGTCAGCCGAGGTTGTTTAGAAATAAACTTGACTTTGCATAAAATCATCAGTTTACTTTAAAGAGACATAATTTAAAATAAGTTAGTCACCGTGTGTTGTGAGAAAGGAACTAAACCTTTAAACTTTATTTTTAGCTCACATAAAAGTTACAACGTTTATTTATTTTTCAGCTCACATAAAAGTTACAAAGTTTATTTATTTTTCAGCTCACATAAAAGTTACAGCATTTATTTATTTTTTTATTTTCACGCATTTGTTTGCTGTCAGCGTAATTCTAGATCGTCCCATTAAAGAACTGAACGACCCGCAGATCTTCATACATCTCATCTTACTGTGAAAAGTTTGCCAGCTCACCAGCAGCGCCCCCTTGTGTTCACTGTTGACTTTATGGACGAGAAGCTCAGAACTGTCCGGGAACCGTCAGATGTTTGAGTGCACGTTCTCCAGGAACCGTCAGATGTTTGAGTGCACGTTCTCCGGGAACCGTCAGATGTTTGAGTGCACGTTCTCCGGGAACCGTCAGATGTTTGAGTGAAAGGCCTCCAGGAACCGTTAGATGTTTGAGTGAAAGGTCTCCGGGAACCGTTACATGTTTGAGTGAATGTTCTCCGGGAACCGTCAGATGTTTGAGTGAAAGGTCTCTGGGAACCGTCAGATGTTTGAGTGAAAGGTCTCCAGGAACCGTCAGATGTTTGAGTGAATGTTCTCCGGGAACCGTCAGATGTTTGAGTGAACGTTCTCCTCTCCCGTTTCTGCTCCAGTGTTCCAGTCGCTGAGTCTGAAGGGAATTAATGGCATTGACTTCAAGGGTGAAGCCATCACGTTCAAGGCCACCACGGCTGGGATCCTGGCCACCCTGTCCCACTGCATCGACCTGATGGTGAAGAGAGAGGACAGCTGGCAGAAGAGACTGGACAAGGTCTGGACGGACGGCAGCACCGTGACGTGCACGTGGACGCGTGCCGCTCATCGTGATCATCAGAATGATTCTCTCTGTGTTTGCAGGAAATGGAAAAGAGACGAAGAATAGAGGACAGCTACAAGTCTGCGCTCAATGAGCTGAAGAAGAAATCTCACTTTGGAGGACCGGATTATGAGGTAAATAAGTCCTGAATCTGTTGGACAGAATCAGTGGTCAGTTGTGATAATCCATCTCTGATCGACTTGCAGGAAGGACCAAACAGCCTGATCAACGAGGACGAGTTCTTTGACGCGGTTGAAGCAGCTCTGGACAGGCAAGACAAAATAGAGGAACAGGTAAAAGACAGCTGATGACGCACCCAGAGACGTCGCAGCCTGGATGTTTATTAAAGGTTTGTGTTTGTGTTTAGTCTCAGACGGAGAAAACGAGGATCCAGAGGTCCAGTCCAGTTCCTCCAGGAGACGTCTACTCCTCCAGCGGCACGCACAGATTCTCTGAAAAGGTATTAAACCTTTAAGACTTTAAATTCTCCGAGACGCTTTAATCAGCCCACCTGTCTGCCTGCTAGTTCTTCTTTTTTTATTTAAATTGTTCTTCCATTTCGCATCCATCAATGCTCGTCTTCTCGTCCTCTCTGTAGCCTTGTAGCCTGATAGTCAGGGCTCTCCCACTGGAGGTCCACAGATTCAGCAAGGAGGTAACTTCCTGTTTGTCTGTCTCCACTAACTGCATCAGCCTCCACGAAAGTCCACGAAGTAAAAACGCCCTCCAGACACATGATGAAAGAAACTAATCTTCTCCGCCATGAAGCATGCTGACTTTTGGCCATGTGTCTCTAAATGTGCATTTTGACCAACATGACATCAAAATTAATATTTCAGTCCTGACTCTTCAGTGTTTCCATCCTGATTCAGCGTTCTTCTGAGTTCTGCATTCGTCGTGTGGAGTGGTTTTAGAAGGAGCTGATGGTCTGGTTTTAGAAGGAGCTGATGGTGTGGTTTTAGTGGTTTTAGAAGGAGCTGATGGTGTGGTTTTAGTGGTTTTAGAAGACGTTGGTGGTGTGGTTGTAGAAGAAGCCCAGGAGAACCAGCTATAGTGAAATGAATGAAAATGATGAAACAATCAAACGTAGAGGCAGCGACAGGCCGCCGCGCTCCAAATTTCTGACGCTGCTGATGAAAGTTGCAAAATTCTGAAAGTTGGAAACTTTCCATGATAATTTATGGGAATTAATGGGAATAAATTGGAAATTTTCACAGTTGAAGGTTGGGAACATCGATGGATATAACTTTATTAATCCCTGAAGGGAAATTCAACATATATATAGTTGGTAAAAAGAGAGCTTAAATATTGTAGCATAATCTTGACCCAAACAGTCAGAGTTTTAATGTGAATACAGTGGAGTACGATGTGCTATTCCTCAATTACAGTGACATACCTACTGCAGGGCTATTGAGGCCACGCCCCCTGCATGCATTCCTCAATCACGTGCACGGTGATTTCTAGAATTCTGAACTACTAAATCTACTTTTGAGCCCACAACAAACACAGACTGTTGAAGCCACAACATTTGAGCCAAACAACTAAAAGTATCATCTGCATAGCAATGAAAATGTACGTTATGCTTCCTAATGATGTTTGGCAAAATGCAGAACATGTAGAAACCAGGCTTGAGCTTTGGGAAAAATGCTTTTATTTCCCATGTTGAATTGCTGAACGGGACTTGTTTGGGAGGGGAGTTCCTTTAATTTCACATTTTGAAGGAGAAGCTGTAAGAAATGTTCTCGTCAACATTCATGTTTTTGTTGTTCAGTGAAAGAATGAAGCATTCGTAAAGTACTTACAAATAAATCTTTTTTTTTTTTTTTTAATCACATCGTCATGAAAAGAAAAGTTTATGTTAATGCTGGTCTATAACTCAGTTTCTTTAGATTTCCAATGAATTCTCATTAATTCCCATAATTCCTGTGGGAAGTTTTGGAATATTTCCAAAATTCCCAAGCTAAAGTTTCCATGGAAATCTTCCATGAATATTCTGCCCCTTTGCTACCCTGCTGCTGATCAATTGACCAATCAGCAGCAGCTTTATTTATAAAGACACCTGCAAATAAAAGCACTTTACATCAATTAGAAGGAAGAAAAACGAATAAAAACAAAGAAAAAAAATCAATTGTGTAGTTGTGTAAAATGTGTAGTTGAAATTAAAATATATTAGAGACAAATAAAGATAAAAGATTAAGAATTAAGATGCATAAAAGCGTTTAAAAATCTATTTAGAAAAACAAAACTAGCAGCTAAAAAGGCAATAAATATATAAATAAAACCAAACACTGAAATCCAAATAAAACTTTTAGATTTCCACCAAAGAAGCCAGACTGAATAAATAAACGCTGAGACTCTTATCTGTCGTATGTAGACAGAGATGTCATCTGGTTTGAACTGGTTTTTCTTTCCTTTCATCCTCACAGCTGCTCTATAAAGTGCTTCACGTCTTTCACAACGTTTTTCTCAGCTAAAGTTTCAACAACACAACTGACTCAGGGGGCCTCCTTCGCTTCCTAACTGAAGGTTAAACTGTCGCCCTCCTCGGTCACGTCTGTGGTTGTTTCCACCCCAGCTAGCGCAGACGTGACTGAACACGCAGCTTCCTGAGGTGATGCTTCAGGAGCGTTGCAGCTTCCTGAGGTGATGCTTCAGGAACGTTGCAGCTTCCTGAGGTGATGCTTCAGGAACGTTGCAGCTTCCTGAGGTGATGCTTCAGGAACGTTGCAGCTTCC
>JBAMYA010108547.1:0-19579 GCA_037176975.1 Arrhamphus sclerolepis
AAAACAAAGATAGGGTCCGCAAAGTCTGCCAATGACTTGGTGTGTGTGTGTGTATGTGTGTGTGTGTGTGTGTGTGTATGTATATATTATAATGCAGTCTTCACAAATATATCCCTGGCTCAATTTCTTCCACTTTGCAGCTTCCCTTTTCCCAGCTGCTCATCACATGTATGCTATTTAGAAAGATTAAACAGTTACTTAGGTAATTGCTTTTGACAGAGACGCATCCCAGCACATTCAAAAGATGCTGAGACAAGGGTTTTTTAGCAAGAGCAGGTCCAGTGTGATGCAGATGGTGGTTCTAATCTCTGTGAGGGGAAGAGCGCAATGCCGTGTTCACAATATGTGGAGTGATTGATTTGCATTCTCTGGGTTGAGCACATGGAGGGGGGGTGGGAGATGGTGGGCTGGGGTGGAAGAGGTTATCCACTTTTCTACAACAGGCTTATAAATTCTTTTGCTCTTTTGCTGACACAGTTCTCAAATTTATATTTTCTGTTCGATTTTCGTAGGTGATACTTGAAAGCAGCTTGAAATGCTTTGAAGGTTTTGAGGTACAAGCTTTCCTCCAGCGCTCTGAGGAAAAGTTATTTTATGAGGATAAACATTGGATCTAGTTCTGTCTGAGGCAAAAACCCATTTTGAGCAGGTTTTGGCATTGGTTCAGCTCTGCTGAAGTTGCTTGAAAGTTATGCTACAAACATGGTATATGACATTCATGTTATGTACAGAAGCTCAGTTGGCAGGTCTCAGTTTTAAGCTTGTGGAGAGATTTGCATCTACATCAGTGGTGGAGTTGAGCTCTTGAGCCATCTTTTACAGGTGCTTAGATGTAATTGAGCAGTTGACTCAAAAGCTGTTACTTGGACAGGTGTGAGGTATTTTTTTTCTTTGCCATTTCATCTCATGAAAGGTGCGGAGTTCATTCCAAGAGTGACATGTGCATTCAGCAGCTGTTGCTGTGAATCCTAAACAAGCAGTCAAAGAAGTCCTCAGTGCAGGGGAAGCAGCCCATACGGTTTGACTATAAAGCAAACCAAAGGCATCAGGCAGATCATTGGAATATTAGGAGCAACCAAAACAGTTTATATTTGTAGATGAAAAGAACACTGGTGAGTTCGGCAATATTAAAAGGACTTGGCTGTCCAAGGAGGACAACCCTTCTTGTGATCCTTCAGAAGACCCAACCAAGTGAGAAATGCTCTTTTGGAGGAAGACATATTATTATCCAAAGCCATAATAAGAATACAACTTACCAAAAGTCAGCACAGAGGGTTATCAAAGGTGGAGTCCATCCATAAGTGCTGATAATTGAAAGAACTTGCTGAATAAGTTCTGAAACAGCATACTTTAGACAAGATCAGCTGTAATAAACCTTAGACAGAATAACATGGAAAGGAATAAAAACAAAAAAACAACTGGAAAAGACTGGTGATTCAAAGCCTTAAACATCACCTGTGGAGGCATAATAGCATGGACATGCATGGTTTGCAGTGCCTCTGAGTCACTGTTGGTGTAACTGGTGTGTAAAGTGCACTTCTGAACTCATTTAGCCAAATACAGCAGAACTGATGCGTGTTAAGGGAGAAAAAAAAACATCATTCACCTGAGGTGAACCTGATAGGGCTGTATTTCAAGTCTGGCAAAGCGTTACACAGAAGGAAGTTCATTCTTAGTTGATGTCATCTCCAAGTAGTTATTGATTCTCTACATAATATTAAGAATTAACATTCGATTTATCGCTGTATCAATTTTCCAGCTATGGTTTATTCTATTTTATAGTATAAATATTTTTAAAACATGTAATTCACGAACCTGTCCACCAGTTTGGATTCCAAAATCTTCAGTCTTTTGGAACTTTTAGTCTAAAGAAGCATACACCTGTGACTAAAGGCCATTTTTGTAAACATTTAAAATAACAAGCTTGTGTCGTTGTCAATATGCTTGTGGTCTGCACAATGTTGGTCTCTATTTATAAACACATATAACTCTTTACAGCGCTCCAAACAGTTCATTTAAAGCAACACAAAGGACCTTTTGTCATTTTAGCTCAGGTTGTTAAGTTGTTTTATTGATCCGTACCAAGATTTACGTTTGATCTTACTCTTACAAAAGACCAAATATGTACTCTTGAATACCTGCTTACTTGTCTATTATTATTTTATTGAGTCTCGCAGTCAAATCAATGATGATCAATGAGAGCTGATTTAATTACTGCTGATGTTTGACTTAGTGTTGTAAAGTGGTACGCAGTGGTCATAGGAGATGACCAGGACAGGAGTTTAACCTTAGTTTGGCTGGTTTTTGCCCGTATTAGGGAGAGGAGCTGGACTGAAATTGAAACAAATATTTAAACATGAAGATACTCAGTGTGGAGAAAGGCTGCTTTGCTCACTTTAAGCAGTTGTTTTGTGACAAAGGGAAAGATCAGGGTTATCTCTGGTGCTCTTCCTGCTTGACTTTTTCTGTTCTTTAATTTCATAATGGTATTTTATAGAATAGAAGGTGTGAGCTGAAGATGTTTTCATGTTTTATTCAGCATTCCTTGTAGTTATCAGTTATTTCCAGATTCTAAGTCAGTTGTGGAAGGGGACCTATTGTCTGTCTTTGTCTAGTAAGCCCTAAGAACCCTTTCCAACCCCCTTTACAAGTTTACAAACTCCTGACACTTTGGCAGTGTATTTCATATGCTGGTATACTGAAAGTTGTATGTCCTAATTTTCACTCCAAACATAAAGAAAACATCTAATATAAACAGAGATGCCACATTTTTGGAACAACTTGTCTGCATGATTCGATCAGGAATCTTGCTGTGGTGGAGTTACGAGCAAGATGGTTGAAGCTTAAGTATCTCCCAGTTTGAGTCCGAACGCTGTAACTGGAGGAAGAGTAATAGATAGCTGAGAGGCAAACATACTTAGAGGTGCATCCAAACCACATGATATGTTTGTTTAGCATGGTGTCACCACTAGCAACAGGGAATGTTCAAATGACAATTTCAGTTGCAAGAAGTTTCAATAAAAGACAATAGAAGGACATTAGATCTGAACACGGCAGCAGTCTGGAGCGAGTTCTATGTTTCAAGCTTCTACAGTTTAACCTAAAGTGGCAAAAGCTACATGAATATCTCAGTCTGCAAATGCACCTGTTGGCGTTAGCAGGTTTGCATTATCGTGCGTCAGATATCAAATTGTTATCTTTTAACAGTACTTAAATATAGTTAAAGCATTTGTGAGAAATGCGGCTATTACAATCTATCACAAAGTTCTTTCTTTCTTTCTTTCTCTCTCTCTCCTAATGTTCCTTTTTATCTGTACTGTTTTGGGTCATAGGAGGTTCTTCTCAGAGTGAGAGACTTGGCATATACAAGTGTGTGTGTGTAAGTGTGTGTGTGTGTGTGTGTGTGTGTGTATACAAAATTATGCTACACTGCTTCAGTTCTCAGATCAAATGCCAATAAAAGCAACTCTTGAAATTTGAAGTGGCAAGTCTTCGGCCCTTTTCACAGTCTGATGTTTGAGTTAGGATACAGTGCTGCGTTTCATGTGTGGTGAACAGATTTCTCACTCAGTAGCAGGAATGTGGCAACCAGGCGAATGGATGATCCCGTTTGAAAAGAGCTGTAGCCTGCTCTTACTTAACACATGTAGCATGTCTTTGTTTGAAATTCTTGCATCTGAGAAAAGTCAAAAGTAAAAACACATCAATGTAACAACAGTTCATTGTAAAATGGATGCGGCAGCAAGAACTGCTTCAACAGCCTTTTTCAATCCACTTTTTTTCTTTCTTTTTCTTTATAGCAATGAAAATGTTGAGTAATTTAACCACAAAGTAGATAAAAAGAACAAGTAATTAAATCTATTTTTAAAATAAATTAGAAGTGTGTGCTCAAGAGTACAAGTGACAAACTGGTAAGCGTCAAATTATACCGTAAAACTATGCTTTCCAGACTTTGAATATTTACTCCCTTGGCCTTGTTGTGATTTCAATCCAGTTTCATCGTCATCTTAACTTTCAAAATCAGTGCCACAAATTTGCTTATCCTGTGATTTATGGTCTCTTTAGCAATGCCAAGAGCTTCATTCGGTGATTACCGGTGTGTACTGATATCTTCCTTTTGCAGATTATGTGGATAGTGCCGTCGGAGTGAAGCTCACAGACACATAACACAGAACAAATTGGTTGTCAGATAATATCCAGACACATGATTGATGTATTTCTCAAGATTAAAATCATACTTGATGAGTCTGAGTTATTCAGTTAGTCTGAGATATTCAAGGATCTGCAGAATTTGATTGTGCACATACCTCAAAGTCTTTCTTTTTTCTGTCTTTTCATTTTATGTGTCATTAACAAGCATTTCAGAGCAAAGGAAATGCTTCTTATATGTTTAATACAACACATGCAGGGTCTTGTGTTAATAGCATGGGAATAGGAACAGTGTGTTAGCACATGTTGCCACATCCTCAACCAGTTATAGTGTCAAAGGCTTTGGCAAGCTCTCAAAGCTCACCATAGTCTTTGATTGGCTGTAATTATTTTGATTCCTTTTTTAACTTGGCTGCTCTCATTGGGACAGCACACACAGAGCTCACCCACTCTATGCAAAACACTGAGCATCTGTGTTTACGTTCTGGTCATTTCTCAAATACCTACTTCAGTATACTATACTATAGAATAACAGAAAAAGGAAGAAAAGAAGTCTCTATTGTTTATTTTTTGGGGGCTGGCATTTAAGACTTTAAAAGATGATGTTAAAAACAACAGCAACAACAACAGTAGTTGCCTTTTCATCAGGCCATAAATACTCCAGTACACCCAGTGCTGTCCAGTGTAATTTTGATTATTCTGTTTGAGTATGTATTCACGCAGCATCTCTTACTGAATTCCTTTCTCTGGCTACTGTGTGCTTGATCTGGTTTTGTCCTGCCTAATCCCCTTGGCTTGCTGTTGGTGGAGAGAAAGGTGTTCTTTCATAAAGTCAGACTTTCGAGTACATTATTTGCCTCTTTTGTACCTAAATCCATTGTAGGAAATATTAATGTTGTTGCAGAGTAACGAGAGTATGTTAGAAGAGTGGTTTATTCTTAGGCATTCAATATTATTTTCAACAGATTATTTGAAATGGTAACACAAAAGTACTCCACCAGTATACTGCTGAATACCTCCCTGATATGATGCTGCATCAGCAGGACTGCTTCTGTTTGCCCACCAGCCTTACATCTCACTTTATTCTCTGTCTGTCCAACCTCTGCTCTCTGGTGTGGCTTTGGATTTCATGCCAATCACTGTAGGCAGTTCCAGCTTGGGATCTGGGAAAACCAAACATTCCAGTTGGGTTTTATGGTAGTCCAAGAAATTCAGGTATGTGGCAAAGACTCCTTTGAGATGTGTTTTCTTTCAACATGGTATATCCAAAGCACAGCAAATCTGCAAATAGTAAATATCCTGTAAGTTCACAGGATCAAAAGGGACTGACTTCCTGTGGCAGGAGAAGGATAACTGCATTAATTGACTACTTTGAAAAAAAATGATTCATGCATTTTGAAAAATGTCAAAATAGTAGAGCTGGAGAAAACCACAGCCCTCATGATCATCAACACAAGTCAGAATGAGCCATCATACTCTTGATATTACTTACTTGAGCTGCATGTAAATGTCAAATACATAATATCATGCCGGGGAGTTACACAGTTGGTGCATGCACACTTGAGAAGGGTGGTAATAACATAGCAACTTCTCAGCAGCATGCTGTATTCAGCTTTTCTGCTTTAATACCATGTATTGTGAAGGGCATGTGAGTTAGCAGTGCAATTATACAGTGGTAGAGTTTCTCTACTCTGAAGTTTTGTCTGGTGCGGTGAAGGGCACTGAGGTGTTGCTGAAGGGATTGTGACTGACAAGTCAAGGCCCCTGAGCCATGGCTTTGGCACGGCAAATTAGTCCAGAGGCATTTGTCACCTGAGGACAATTGAGGGAATCCAGTCTGAGTCTATTCTGTTTGTGAGCTCATGAAGTTTTAGTTCAGCAGAAAAAGTCCTACTTACATTGACTTCTAAGTAGACATTACCAGTAGGGATGAAAATTCTTAGCTCATTATTGTTTGTAATGAATCACTTAAAGGATGCCACTTGAAATCAACCACATAAAAATGACTTACGGGGGTATTGACAGTTCAGTTCATGTTTATTGCTATAAACATGTGCAGTTGTTTCAACCATTTCACCTACTGTGTGAGAGTCATTTTTAAAATTAATTTATCTATTAACATAAAAAAAAAGAATAAAAAAGCTCTGAACAATCAAATAAAGGTTAAAGCATCCATTAATAACTCTGCCCCAGTTTAATTTATCTGGAGCAGATGGTTCAGATTAAGTTAGTAAAAAAAACTATTAATAACAAAAAACTGTTACAATCAGAAATAGTCACTGGTAATACTGACACAAACCTATGATCACATAGGTGCTCTTAGTGGGGACAGATTAGTACGAAGCATGATGGCATTTTCCAAGGAATCTGCGCCAGAGTCAAAGACAAGTGGGCAATATGAGAAGCAAAATGTCCATGTAGCTACATGGTTTTTGTGCAACATAACAAGCCCAAAGCCAAACATATACAGGAATGTTGTAGTCATGTCAGAAACTATTCCAAATCCATCTAATCGAACATTTAAGGCAGCACTTAAAACAACGTTGAGTCTTGGTCCCTAAGCAGAACTTGACTAGTTTTGCAAACAATAGTGGAGAAAATTTGTGGTCCAGATGTTCAGACTGATACTGTTGCCAAATGTGCCCACTAAATTTTAACTTGATGGGGGTGAGAACAAGGGCAAAGTTTTAAATTCTAAAATGCTCTCATTTGAAACATGGACAAAGTTTAAGATGAAGTCATTACATTTACATGGAATGTGTGGTCTATTCCAGTGGGTTATGGCTAACAATGTGCAATTTAAAAAGAAAATCAGACATTGTCATATAGATTAGTGCATTCAGAGATTTAGAAGTTTCTTTTTTTTCTGTACAAATACAGTATATGTTTCTAAAATGCTGATAAGATAATATATAAGTCATCTGTCAGTTTGGTGTTGTAGAGATAAGACGTGACTTGGCTTGTACCTGCAAAAAAGAGGCTTGGTATATTTGTGACACAGTTAGCCTGTCCTGACTGCTGTGGTGGCTTTACCAGCCAAAGTCTTTCTGGGTATCATTTACTCCATGCAGCTATTCACAAGGGACAGAGAGGCCAGAAATGATTCCAACATGAGTCCGTGGATATTTCTTTCGTAAAACGAATAACCAACAGACACAAAAGAGATAAGGGCAGACTGGTGGAGAGAGGGCAGGCACCAAAGGGAAATTACATACTAAAAAATACATTAAACATGATTGAAAGCTGACTTACAGAATACAGACTTCTGACATCTTTCTCAAGGAGGACATAGAGTAGTATTTGACCGTTATTAGTGCCATGTATCTGTTGTTATGTATGTGACACCAAAATCACAAATTTGTTTCAGGCAAGACTTTTATAGAGATGTTTCAGGAAACTCGTAGGCAGATTGATAGGTGGATGACTTTACAGCCAGTAAAATAAAGAGTGAACTGCTACACAGATGATGAGCTGGAAGCCACTGGACAAGCCAGTTATGACTTCATTCCTTTGGCTCTGATGTAGGAACAAATGGAGCCTCACTGGGTAATTAAGAGACACCCAGGCCTCACAAGGATGCCAGGCAAATGGGAGAGAGGGAGCAGAAAGCGAAAGATGGATTCAGAATGCAAGCCTATTGTGTTTCATGGAGGGATTTGGAGTGTAAGGCCCTGGTGTTGTAGTCAGTCCTAAGGCCATGCTTTAGGCTCTGGTTACAACACCTGCCTTCAGCCACCCACATCCAGCCCTTCCCCCAAGAAAATGAGTTATCATATCAGATTTGTGCATTATAGAAATGACCTTGTGCACACATATTTGCACAAATGAATGTGTGAGGAAAGTCCAGTGATGGTAGCACATGTCAGTTATGATCGGTCTTAGAGGTGTCAGGAGAGTGTTTATTAGTGATGGTGAAAAGCAGGTGATACTAGTAGAGTGGTGCAAAGTTTCACTTACGTGTATGTTGGTTGTAGCTTGATCATTCTCTTAATGTCTTTTTTTTGTAAATTGCCATATTAAAGTTGTCAGAATCAACTGGTAAAAGTTCATAAGCCAATGACTTTGCATATTTGTCTCTATGTAGGCCTAGGTATATGGAATTCCGCTTTGAATGTTTTTTTTTTTTTCTTTTTTTTTTACTATGTGCAGCAAAGTCTACATCCATGTACAGATTTATGTAATAAATGTGTGCAGTCATATCACATTGAAGTAAAGGTGTATATTTAGCAGAGTCAGTATCTATAGCAGGAAACTTGGTTGAATTCTTGGCCTACTTTCTTTCCCAGCCATGGTGCCCCCTCTGTCTCTCTGTGGAGTTATGGCTGGTCTATCTTTGTGCACACTCAGTGCACTGTACCTACACTCCCTCATACTTTGACATTGTTCAATCATTTACTGCGCTGTACTAATAAACCAAAAAAGAAAAGAAAAGACATGTTGATCTTTTTACACTTTCATAAAACTGTACCTTTCTTCTTGATACTGAAATTTTACACCTTTACAATGTATCTGTGCTTTTTGTATAATTTTCCCAGGATAATCTACTTTCACTCCTGTTGATGTTTTTTGAAAATGTAAAAAAATCTTTGCTTTAAAATAGGAAAAAAAAAAAGATAATTAAGAAACCTAAGAAAGATACATTTCTGCTTGACTTTTGTAGATGCTGATCTCCTGGTTTGTAAGCACCAAGGTCCATCCTGCTGCACCCGGAAGATGGAAGAGAGCTACCAGTTTGCTGTAAAACGAGAAACCCTTCACAACATTCACTCTTATAACTATGAGCTTGAGCATCTCATCTCTGGCCATGCAGATGCCTTTCAAGGTAGGTTTTGTTTTTTTTTGCACAAATGCATTCATAACATTGAAATGAAACATAGTGAATGCAGTGATTGCATGGGCTGTCAGTCATCTGTTACATTTGTAAAAGCCTTACCTATTCTATTCACAAAATTCTCTCTTGCGAAATGGATCTGGTACACCTCCCATTCACAGCCATTTCCACCTGTACAGAATGTAACAAACATATTGCAATGGGGCAGGGGCAGGCTTTATTCAAAACTCACTCATACAAGGCAATCATAGAAACACTATTCAAAAAAACAAAACAAAACAAAACAAAAAAAATACAAGATGGCTGCAGAATTGCTAATAACACAGTGCAACAACAAGATTACTTGCAAAATCAGAACAGTCATCTACTGGTGTTCATAGATCTCTGCACAGAGTTGTCAAGTGTCTGTTGTTGATACTAGCCTGGTCGTTGCTCCCATCGCATCGCCCATTTTTCTGATTGGTTGTGTGACCATCTAATGGCATCCAGAGGCTGCACTTGGTATTTGCTTCTGGGAATCAAAGTTCAGAATTCAAAGGAATGAGATTAATTCTTTGTATCACAGAGAAGGAGAATTGGGATGGATGGTCAGGCTAGTGGTTATCCAAATGTGTTTTCTCTCTCTTTCTCTCTCTCTCTCTCTCTCTCTCTTTCTCTCTTTCTCTCTTTCCCTCTCAATTCAGCATCATTCAGAGTTTATTAAGTAAAAGGACAAGAACATATCATAGATTCTTTTAGCATCCCTGGCATTAGCAGTCAGCTTTAAGAAACAATGGACTGCTTATAGAATAGAATCCTATCGGTTTTCAACATGGAAAATATATGTAATATGTGTATAGTGTAATAAAGAATGAAACTGGTCGAGGAACAGTGAAGGGGAATGCATTTTTAGCCCTTGCTGTCATGGAAATTATTACTGTCATGTTTAGCTTGTATATATCACCCTGACAGAATATATTAGTGTCCTGCACAGAAGACATATAAAATTCAGTCCCTTCACACATATCACTTCAACTGTTTAAAGAATGTTAGAGCTAAGTCCCTCTTGCAGCTGTTTGACCAACATATAACATGAAGTAACTGCGCTTGATCAGTGTCTCTGGTATTTGTCCTTTTCATCATCAGTAAGATCCTTCCAATCTTACCTCATGTCTGGGCCTGTCTGGACAGTGACCATCAGGTGTTTCATATATTCAGAAAAGACTAAAATGGAAAATTACAATGGAATAACAATAGAAACTAGACAGTGATGGTGTTGAAAATTATGATGTCACCAGCCCTCACTTTTCAAGGCCTTCTAAGGACAGTCTCTGTGCTGTCTGAGTGCCTTGATAGGAATGTGAAGTAGCAAGTGCCTCGTGTACCGCATGAAGTAATGAGAGTATGATTTTGGCATTAGTACTGTTATTCACACTTTGGATGGTGAAACAAAACAAAAGAAAAAAAAAAGAGACTGGCTTTTCTTTTTCCTTTTGTCCTGTATCTGCCCACTTGTATCAGCTGTTCTACCACAGAGCCACTCTTAATATAGGCTACTGTGTTTATTTTGTATTCATCTTATGCTGTAGCCACAGTTTTCTTTACACTTTCCCATTTGTTTATCATTTAAGTCATATGATTTACATCTTATGACAAACCTTGTGCTTGTGTGTGCAGTTCATACACTGTGGCTTTTCTCGTTTGAACTCAGATCACTCCTGCTGATTGGTAAGGTTAGCCAAAAGGACATGCCCATTGGAAAGGAGACACTTTGTGTGTGTGTGTGTTTGTGTGATTGCGTATATGTACGAGTATTTGTGTGTGAGGAGTCGGTCAGCATGCATGTCTGTTTTTGTTGGCCCGTCTTTATTTTGACAGCTTTATGAAGGTCCTACTGTGCTTTGTCATATGTGGGTGTTGTCATGTCATGAGTGTAACCTCACAAATATGAACCACATTTACGATAAGCTCTACTTTGAAAAGGCTTCTGATACTGAATTTATTTTTAAAAAAAGTTTATTATGTTTTCTGTTAAATAAATATGCAACAGTGCGAGTAATCCAGTGTGATTCTTCAGATAATGATGCTCCCTTTTTAGCTTCTCACTGTCACGTCTAGATTTTACTTTAAAGTTACTTCTTTTTTTTTTTAAGTTCCTCCCCAAAATCTTCTCAATTAACTCACTCTTTTTCAAAATTCTTTCTCTTCTACTAATTCTATCTTGCTAGTATTTGACTTATTCACTGAGCACTTTATGCTCATGTTAGATGGCTTTTGAGTTTTGTTGAAGTAATGCAAGAAATAATGAGGATATTGAAATATATTTTGTGAGCAAACCATGCTTAATACTTTTACATAAAGGCAACAACAGAATCTAACAAATGTTACAGTTGAAATGTAATAGGCCCTTAGTTCTAATGGTTAGGTGTCAGTCTTCTAGATTTGTCTAAACTGGACTGACTTAGGGATGCCCGTAAGGGTTTTAGCATGTCAGCATGTTCCAGACATTCAGATCTAAAACTGAGTTGCTAGAAGCGTCTTTGCAAGTGTTTATTTATTTATTTTTTTCCCTGGGGGTACATGAAAAGCTGTAGCAATGCAACAACAACAACATCAAAAATCTTAATTGGTTTAAACCTTTATTAACCTGACATACAAAAGAAATGCCTCAGCAACTCTATTGTATTTTAAAATATTATGAATTTGTTGTCAGCAAAAGTTGAGAAAAAAAAAGACAAATATAAAATTGACAGTATTCAGAAAAAGTCTATAATCAGCATATTAACTGGTGACAGATGAGACTGTTGAAATTGTGTGTAAAAGGAACATCAACCACAGCTTTAGGGCATTTTCAAAACTGCAAACGACACTATTTATACACATTGATTTTTACCAAAATATAGCACACAGTAAGCAGAATGACAAACACAACACAATTTGCAGTGTAGAACTGCCCTGTTCACCTGAAATACTGCACCCCATAATACAGAATGTCTCTACAGTGGAAGCTAATCTCAGCAGTACTGTGACCAGGTCCCAGAAACAACACTATGGTGATAATGCATCTCCCTTAAGCAAAATCGAATTCTCGGTTTGGTCGTGTTATTTTATTTTGTTAATGTGAATAGGAACACTCTGAAAGTCTTTTTTTTTTGTATTTGTTGATTATCAAACAAATCAACAAATAACAAATTTATTTTTTTATTGCATTTTAGAAAACTGATGAACCTTTTCTGGTAATTACTGCTCATGGCAATTTACATTTCCAAAAAGTCTGACACAAACCCAAATTCCAAGTAAAGTAATGCACAAAACAACATTCATCTCATTTTGTTCTTATTCACATTGTGGTCTTGAGACGATACTCAAGACCATGAAAAGTTATACCCAACCCCAACATAGAGCTGTGTCCTTTCCGGCACAAATTTCACAACTGATCGCTATTAAAAGGCTAACACTGACTTATGGTGAGTGAAAGAAAATTGATAATCCACATGCTATTTCAACAAGTTCACATACGAACATCCTCACAAACACAACCTGCTAAGAATCAACTCCATTTTTGTTACATTATGGCTGCTGTGTGTGCTACTCCAATAGCTTTTTCATAGCCACAGCTTCTCACATTTGCAGTGCTGTCATCGAAGTGCTGCAAGACAAGTTTGACCTCTGCTCTCTGACCCTTTACCTCCTGAGCAAGATTATGTTCTCATGCAGGTCAAAATAGCTTCACTTTACAAGCGCATAGCGCAAACACAAAAACTCCACCCAGAAAATCCCCAGCTGGAGCCTGGACCAAGAACCTCCTGTCAAATGACTGAATATAAGTATAATCCATTCCCATTCTTTTGCTCTCTTTAGTCAGTTACTATTTGACATTTGAGCTCTGAATTAAGAGCTAAGGGAGTGTAATTACTCTTTTTTTTTAAACATAACATGGCTGTTATTTGAACAATAAGACCACTGCAACCAGGTTGGCATCAAAAGGTCTGGAGGGAAAGGCTGGTAAATGGCTCTTGACTGGAGAGTTCGAGCCAAACCAGTAGCTGAACTGACTGGTTGTGAATACCAACAACTGGCTGGCCTGCAGCCGGAGGCCTATTCAGAAACCATAGCTCCAAGTAAGTCACGAACATCCCTGCACTAGTGAAAGCCAACCTGGAAGGATCCAGGCCATTGTAACAGTCCAACCACAGTTTCTACTGGCTGCTCCACCGATGGATGGCAATGGTTTAGCTTAACCTCTTGCCAAGATGACTTCCTCCAGACATCTAAAAAAACAGGCCTCAAAAACTACTCTGCAGGAACCTATGGGTTTGTCCAGTTCTCTGTAAATAGCCTATGAGTATGTCCTAAACATTCTACCCAGGTGACATTTGTGAGAAGTTTCATGCTTTCCTTTTACAATGCAGAATTAGAGTACTCGGCAAGAGAACAATTCAATTGTTTGTTTACAACAAACAATTGTTTACAACGTCTGTTTACAACAAAGTTGTCTCTAGGCGTTTTTGAGAAACCTATAGCAGCATAAGTAGGAGGCATGTTCAACTAGGACAGTATGGATCTATGAGATTATCTATCAGATATATTGGAGCTTTAAATGTGAGAAGTAATATTTAGAATTTTATTCTAAATTTAAGAGGGAACCAATGTAATAAAGCTGGAACGGGTGAGACGTGATCTCAAAACCCAGTTCAGTTTGTGCTGCAGGATTCTGGAGCTGTTGAAGATTTTTAACAAGGCTGTTTCAAATTTTCCTGATATTAAGCAAATGAAAGAAACCTGACATTATGACCTTTTTCACATGAGGGTTAAAACACAAATCTTCACAAAATCACACCAAGGTTCCTAACAGTAGAGCTAGAAGCTAAGGTAATGTGATCTAAATTAACTGTACAGATCAGCAGTTCCTCTCAGAGTGCTTGGGACCAATTAAAATAACTTCAGTTTTATCTCACTTAAGAAGCTGGAAATTTCCAGTCATCCAGGTCTTCACATCTTTAATGTAAATCTAATAAGGCTAATTGATTAGCTTTATGTAGTTGCAAGGATAAATACCACTGCTTATCATCTGCATAGCAATGAAAATTCATGTTGTGATTCCTAATGATGTTTCCTAAAGTTAGCATGTATCAAGAGAAAAGTGTAGGTCCAAGAACAGAACCCTGCGGTACTCCGCAGATGACCCTAGTGCAACTGGAATAATCATTATTACACGGAGAAACTGAGAAAAGTCTGATAAATATGACTTGAACCATTTTAATGTTGTTCCTCTAAGTTCAACATCCTACTCTAATCTATAAATAAGAATCTTGTGGTTGATGGTTTCAAATGCTGCCCAAGAGGACAAGAACAGAGACAGATCCACAGTCAGAAGTCATGCAGTCATTGGTGACTTTGACCAATGCAGTTTCTGTACTATGCTGAGGTGTAAAACCTGATTGAAGCTCATCATTCATAAATCTCTTTAAAATGCTTAGCATAAATAGGGTCCAGTAACATGTAGATGGCTTTCAGTGAGAAACATCTGAGGTTAATTCACAAACAGTCTAAGAAAGACCCAGTAGGTGCAATTGATTCCAAGGTCTCTGTGATGTTTAATGTGGTTCTCTTTGTTGGTAGGAGAACATGAATTTGGTCTCTAATATTTACTAGTTTGTTAATAAAGAAGCTCATAAAGTCATCAGCAATTAAATGAAATGGAATTTATGATTCTATGGAGCTGTATCTGACAGCCCGGTAACAGTGCTGAAAAGAAATTTTTGGTTATTCTGATTTTAATTAATATATATATATATATATATATAATTAATGATGAATAATAAGTTTTCCTAGCTTTCCAAATACATTACCAAACTATCTTTCGAAGCTAGAAGGGATTCTTTTAAACTTTCTTTCCAACTTGCTACATTTCTGTTTAAGACTCATGCATTTCTGCATTAAACCAGGGTGCAAACTTTTTAGGATTAACTGCCTTCCTTTTCAGACTAGCAACAAAATCTTGGATTACATACAGAAACTCTGTGGAGAGTATCAATGCATGAAGGATCAAGACTTTCAGAGCTGTCCATCGCGGCATGAAATAGGCAGCAAGTGTCCAAGCAGAGCGAGAATTTTCTCCTTGACCTTAATGGCAGAATTGTCAGAAAGGTCTCTACTGTGACATACCTTATCTTCTTATTGCATATGATATCACTGTGAAAAGTAAACTGGAACGAGATTAAAGAATGGTCAGATAGAACAGGGTTTTAGGGGAAGATTGTTAAATACTTGACTTCAGTTCCATAAGTTAGAACCAAGTCCAGCGTATTGCAGCAGCGAGTGGGTCCCTCCACATGTTGACTGAATCCAGCTGAGTCAACTAGAGCAGTACAACTAGAGTCAAGGCTATCACTCTCCGCATCCACATGACTGTTTAAATCACCAACTATGATGACCTTATCTGCCTGGAGAACTAGATCTGAAATGAAACCTGAGAAATCAGAAAGAAATTCAGAATAAGAACCTTTGTCGGTTTCTGTAAGACAAAGAAGGTCAAATTGATGATCAGTGATCAAATCAAATCAGTGATCAAGTTAAACTGATAAAGGAATAGAGATGGAACACGGTAGTTGTATAATTTAATGGTACATCTCATCTTTTGGCATTTGCTTCTCTAGGTTTTTCAATTTAAATTACGCTGGCTTTCAGCTTCTCTGAGAATTTGCCTCCTCCTCTCTTTACCCATCAGACCACAGTTTTGATATCTATCCCTTTGTGGCCCCAATCATGCTCTTATCATTTAATCTCCAAACCATTTTTACTGATGTGCAAGATGTAACCTACAAGGATAGGTTCATTTTATGTCAGTCTCAAATATGTCAAAAAATACATACAATTACCGTATCACTTTTACATGAACTCGGAACTTTTGACTAAACTTATCATATGTATCCAACTGAACAGACAGCGCTTCTGAAACTCTTCCAGCTTGACCTGAGGTTCCACTGAGGATGGAACAAAATTGTGGCACAGCTGAGCTGTGACACTGCTGGACCTGTTGAAACCCAGGGGTGACATTGCTGGCTTCATCCAGTTGAAATGATTTAGACATAGGTAATTTTTATTTTGATATCCCTCCCTGTGAAACAGTTGAAACCTGTCCAAAATATACTTCACTTTTTGCCCAATAAGAGCTGGGATAGACTCCAGCTGAACCCTTTGACCCTAGACTGGATTGAAGCAGGTAGAGAAATTAGTGAGCAGCTGTTTTTTTTGTTTGTTTGTTTGTTTGTTTGTGTTTGTTTTTTTGTTTTTTTTTTAAACTGTTTCATTCAGATATACCAGCTTCCTAATGTCCTAATGATTTTCGTGAGGCTAGACAGTGGGTTTTCAAGTGATACATGACAGATGTTTTTCTGTTATATTTATTTATGTTTTCCCTATCAGCTCATTATAAAAAAACAAACAAACAAACAAACCAAAAATTAACAAAACTAATGGCAAATTGTGTAAAATACAAATTTCATGTTTTCTGATTAAGGTACTTTTTGGCTTCAGTGCAGTACAGTGAGGAGAAAACTTCACGGACTCACAGGTGCAGTTGTATGTATGTATGTCAGACAGACAGGAGCAATTAAAGCATTACCAAAGATGAGAATTCATTATGGGATTGAATATATTTAGCATATCCTTAAAATAAGTTTTTATATTAGTTGAAAGTGGTTTCCAGATATTTAGTATTGAAAAGCCAAAATAAAAATGAGGAAAAATAAAATAAAATAAAGTTAAGGGCCTGGAACTGATTGTGCAGAGACAATCAAAGATTTGGGCAGTTGGCAATGCACTGTTATTTATTCTTTTAATGACGCATTTTGCGGTATTCCTTTGAGAGGTGGATTATATGTCAAATTAGGGCCCATCCCAAGTTTTGCATGCCTTACATTAATGTGGCTCATGTTCCATTAATGTGGCTCCATGCTTTTTAGATTTGTGCCACATTGGAAGTGACTTGGAAATAAGTCTGACTCAGTCAGATTCATTCTTTAACTGCTCATGCAGACGCGAAACAAACATGTTCAATTGCTGTCAGATCAATGGAGAGTAGTGTATGTTTGGAAGAGGCTAAAATGTTGGCAGATAGATGAGAATGTCTAGCCAAAAACCATATTACTTTATAACAAAAAAATCCTTGAAATTAATTTGCTCTCATCATTTGAACTGCCAAAACCTCCTTGGGTGGCTCACACAACAGTGTCTTATTAGAAGCATCTGTGCCATTTTTTTCAACAGTGGTGGTTTTTATTAATTTGTTTTCACTTAATGTGGGCATGGCATGTGTGTTCATGTGGTAGGAATAACAAATCACTCTGCAGTTGTATACATCTCATCTAGCACCTTTAATTTAATTGTCATTCCTTCAACTGTCTCAGAGCTGTCTTGGTTATTTTGCCTAAAATATTTTTTTCCCCATTTTCTTTCAAATAACTTTTGTTCTCCCAGATCTTTTTTTTTTTTTCTGCAGATGTTTTGACAGGCAGGGTTATTGCTCTAGAGGCTGATGCTTGGACAGAGAATGACATTGCACGACACCATGAGCTCATTCTCAAATTAGGGAGGATATCCGGAATCTGCCCCTACATGTCTCTTTTAATCATGAAGGGTGGAGAGGAAATGTGTTTATGGACTTCATAGGGAAGCAAATACATTGCACATGTGTGTGTGTGTGTGTGTGTATCTTAAGCACGTTCATGTTGTAACTACCCCCTTTTAGTCTCCTGAGTAGACATGACACATAGGAGGAGGATGCACTTACCTCAGTTAGGAGAACTTACAGTATGCTATCTGGGAAAAAGACTGAAAGAACAAAAGGTAGAAAGGGGGAAGAAGGAGAAAGTCAAAGCCTGTTAAAGTCATAAAGTCGCACTCAAAGCTTCCCTAATTACTTTTCTGCTTTTCATCTGCACCTCTCACATCTGCATGAATGTGTGAAAAGCCAGTGAGAAGAGAAAACGACTTGATAAAGGGAGGGGTGCTTGAAGTCAGAGCAAAGGTTCTGTGAGTAAAAGTGTGTACAGGTGTGTTTGAATATGGTTCAGTCGAGAGTGTGAGTGTGTGTCCGTGTGTTGTGATTTCACTTTAAAGGTTTTTGACTAAACAAGCACTTGACCCACAGATTCACTGTGTAGCTGTTCTTTCTTCATTCTTCAGTTTCCCTGCTTTGCTGCATGCTTCGTGAGCATTGATTCCTAAACCAGAGCATACTTTACACATGCCGGCACGATGCCAACAATTAGCTTGCTGATTGCCATGTGCACTGCAGAGAACCTTCAGGTCTCAAAGTAGATCTGGCTGCCAAAAGTCCACTTCACAGAATGAAACTGCAAAGACATTCCTTTCTCCATCTTCACATCATAGATTTCATCAGCCTCACTCTTACTTACCATAAATCCATGAGTTTTAATATTACCTGCAACACCAGGTCTGTGGAGATCAGTCTGCTGCCAGGCTCCATTGTCATAATTTTACATATTAACTTGAAATAAAACTGAGCTGAATACCTATATTTCTCTCATTAGTGACATCTCCTCCAGAACAATATGGCTTTCTGTCAGTTTGCTTTCAGCACCCGCAGTTTGTGGAACATTTAATAAATTCCCCCCTTCATCAGTGTAATTATCAGTTGAGCACAAAGCTTAATGTCCAGAGGGTATATCTATCTACCTGGGCTTGTTACCTTGTTGTCTTTTCCAAAACACAGTCTGTGCTCTCTTAATTAATTGTACTGTACTGCAGTTTTTAGTGTTTTATATATATGTACAAGGTATGTGTTTGATACATTATCTTACTGCATATGTGAATGACCATTTTGATGCACGAGGTTCTGTATTATGACTCACATGGTTACTTCAGTCCAAAAGTGAGCTGGGGTTGGCTGTCTTCTTCCCATCTCTCACCACTGTTTCACTTCATCACTCCCACATTCAAGTCAACTCACTTTCCTCATTATGTGCAGTGATGGCCTCTCTCATGTTTCTTAACCCTCTCTTTTGCCTCTGTGGCGCCTAATGTACCATTAAGAAGTCCCCTGTGGTGGACAATATTCACTAATCTTCCTATCATTTTTCCGTGTGTTCCAAAAGTGCAATAACAATAAATGATAAAAACGGGTTGACCAAAAAAGAAAAAAAAAAAAAAAGAAAGAAAGAAAAATGCTGTTCTGACCCTGACAACCCTGTCCTGTTTGTATGAGACACTGTGGACTATATCTGCTCTGTTATTGGCCAAACTAAGCAAACTTTGGCTTCTGCTCTCAAATCAAGCATAATGCAGTCCATCACTGGTAAACTGTTAAACCCCTTTATCATTAATTTGATGCCTTTCATGAGTGCTGTTATATGTTCATCTTGAGGACTCAGAATTCCCTTTTAATTCATTTCACTTTGAACAGTGAAGGAGTTTTGTGTTAATTGTTTTTATAGTTTATAGTTGTTTTTTTTGGCACTGATTAAACAAGGGAGTTTGGGGATTAGTGCACACACACACACACACACACACACACACACACAAATGTCTAAACATTGATTTTTGTTTTTTGTTTTCAAAGAAATAACTATGCAATTCAGGGTCGTTTCATTGTCT
>JBAMYA010108568.1:0-19577 GCA_037176975.1 Arrhamphus sclerolepis
GTGAGGAAGTTGAACCAGGTGAGATGTTCCAGATGAGGATGGATTCGATGGATGATTTATAAACAAGGGTTAAAACATCTTTGCTGATGTTAGAAGAGCTGAGCTTCCGGTGGACACGCTGTTGTGCTTTATTGTAGACAGTCCACCAGTTTGGCCAAAGGACAGGCAAGTGTCAGTCTTTGTCCCAAGATATTTGAAACTTACCACCTGCTCCACAGTCAGACCGTGGATCTTCAGGGGTTGGAGGGAGATGTGGTTCAGAGTGTGGACTTCTCCTGGTACCATGCCTCAGTGCCCGCCACCCCAAACTGGAGTGGATCCAGTTTGCCTTCAAGCTTACCCAACAGCTGATGACTCACAACTCTCTCCATGCATTTGCAGAGGATGGAAGTGAGGGCTTCTGGTCTGTAGTCCTTCAAGTCTTTTAGTTTTGTGCTTTTGGGGCAGGAATGATGGTTGATTCCTTCCACTGTTTTGGAACGACGCCCGACTCCAACAGGTGCTGAAACGACCTGGTAAACACCCCTAGCTGGATGGAACAGTCCTCAAAGGGACACTGTAGGAGTTTCTCCCATCTAGTGGTGAGGTCGTGTACTGCAATCATTCTTTGTCCCACTCATTTTCCCAGGACTTGTTTCCGTCTTCGGTAGCCAATAAATATCTTTGATCAAACCGAGAAGTCTTCGACCAGCAACTTCTAGTAGTATTCTCTCACTAGATGAGGTTAGTTTTGTGAAATAGTTGTTGCTTTCTTTTACTAATTTAGATCAAAAAATGTCATATACTATATGTTCATTACAAGACAACTTAGAATGTTGTCTTTTTTTAAATATTTGATTGATTACTTCAATGCTAATATCAGCCAGAAACGACTGTAAATGAAGACAAGCCAACCTAGCGATATGGCTACTGATCCTCTATATTATATTCATAGCATGCGTAGAGGCTCACGGAGCTCAGGAGGCAGCAGGTCCACCGAGGTTGGACTGCGAGAGACAAGCACGGGTACCTGGCAAGAACCCCCCGTGCACCCAATCGCCGCAACCGGGCGTCTCAACTGGTCTCCGTTTATTATCAAACAAAACAGCAAGTGCTTCTTCTAATAGCTTGTAGCTTTGATGGGGAAATGTTCTTTCTAGAGTCTGAAGTCCAGTTTAGAAGAATCCGCTACTGGGAGAGGAAGAAGGCCGAGAGGTAGAAGCAGTGGATCGGTCGGAGCTGGGCGAGAGTTTGTAGCCAACTACCAGTAGCTCAAAACACAAAACTCTATTTTTGTTCCCTGTCGTGCACCGTAGTTTCAAGATGGCGGCACAATATGGCGTTCACCATTGAACATACCAACGCAATGTAAATATAAAGGGCAAATTCAAGACCAGTCCATTTTTGTTAATAGACAACCTGTAATATTACACAGTGTCCCTTTAAGTACCCTAATCCTGAGCCTGTCTGGGCCAGCGGCTTCGTTGGAGTTCACTTTGTGTAGGATGGAGGCTACCAGGTGTTCATTGACAATGACAGCTTGGGGGGGGGGGGTCCAAGTAATCATTGTGATGTCACTGTTAAAACAGTCCACCACCACAGGCTGGGATGATCTGCCCATCATAACTTTTAAACCCTGCCATGACTCTCTTGCATTTCCTGATGTTCCTCCTCCTTGCGCCTGATTTTAGCCAACATGGCTTTCCTCCTGAATTGTTTCTGCAGCTCCCTCATTCTGGATTTGTCACCCTGTAGGAACACACCTCATCAGTTGTGAATGAGTTGGAGGTGTTGTCACTGGGTTTGAGAAGTTTATTTCCTGTGGAGAGCCTTGGGGTTGGCGGAACCAGAGCGTATGAGGGGACTGGGTAGCGCTGAGAGCGTCTTGTACTGCTGAAGGTAATCATGTAGGCTTGTAGATGAACGGTTAAACCGGTTTTCTTGTAGAATCTTTCAAGTTGCTGCTTACGGGATTTAATTTCATGTAGTTTGGGAGTGTACCAGGAAGCAGAATGAGTGAAAGACAGTTTTAGTTTTGATGGGAGCCAGCTGATCGAGACAGGAGGAGAGTGTTTGGTTGTCGTAGTTGGTGATGTCTGAGGGCTGTCAGTTCGTGGTCGGGGGACAAGCAGATATTTTACTGGCAAGAGAAGATGAAAGTGTAGAAGGGGAGATGGATTTGAGTATTCTGAAAGATATTGTCTAAATAAAAATGAAATGAGCAGGTTGTTGAAAAATGTAAAAATGTTGATCTCAGAAGGGATTATAACACACAGCTTCTGCAGTTTGTGTCTTTTAGCGGCTCTAAATGCTTCACCTCTCATGAAAGATATTACCTTTAAACATCACTTACAGGTTACGGTGATGAAGATGAACACAAAGACCAGGAGATTACAACAAGTTTAGACTTAGTTGCTTTTTAATGGAAATGACCCCTTTTAGTGTTTATAATTGTCCACCAATGGGAGGCGCTGTGTAGCTCAGACTTTGGTTAAGTCGTCCATCTAAGGTCCCTTCAGCTACGGGTTACTGGAAATTTGTATATTTCCTGCCCATTTCAAGCCACTCCAAAAAAAAAAAAAAAAAATTAAAACAATTTAATCTGGGCTCAGATTTGGTCTTTAGCTTGGCTTTTAATTAATCAATTCCTGCATTTCCGGGGCTTTCCAGTTGGTGTATCTTTGGTCTGAATAAAATAAGCCTTCCTCTTACGTCATCTAATGAATGATGCAACTCTGTAGTCATGTGAACACGCTGCTCAGTGGTCCATCGTCTTGGTCTGGACTGGACTCATCACTGTTTGGGAAGCAGAAGGGCGGCTGAAGTGGAGCAGAATGTGTTTGTTCAAGTTATCTTCTTCATAATTCTGGAAGCCAACGTTTGTCTCAAAGAAAAAAAGAGAAAAGTTTAATCAATCACCCAGACCTTAAATTTGGCACATTTTACAAATGTCAAAAATGACTTTGCGCTTCTCAGGGGCAGACAGTGATGACACAAAATGCATCTGAAATCTTAATTTACCCAGACTGCAGCTCAATAAACTATTGAGTGTCCATTTTATGGGGAGCAGTGCATTAGCAGACAAGACGATTCTGGACACGGTCCAAGATCAGACCGAGATTGGTCGTCCTCCAAAGTGAAACGCACTGAAATTATGGAACAGTTGCTAGCATTTAGAGGTTTTTGATGTTTGACAGCTTGTTCTTGAACTTTCTGACTTCTGAAGAGTAAGTGATGATGATGATGAGGATGATCTGATCATTTATAACCCCTGAGCAGGAAAAAAGAAACAGTCGATACGAAAAATGAAGAAAAAAACCTCATTACACTAATGAATTGTTTGAAAATAATGTTCCTTAAAGGAAGATTGTAAAGATTTGTGTAGTTCTCCTCCTACGATGTAAAATATTAATAAACCATTCAAAGAATGTGGACTTTTGCTGCCTCAGAGCAGCACTGCATCATGACAGTAATTCAGTAATTCATCAGGAGCTGATGCATGGAAAATATATTATTGTGGGAATCCTTAGAGACATAAATGCAGACACATATTCTCATGTCTCTTAAAACTTTTCTATCCAAAAAGTGAAGCCTTATGTGAACCATGTCCAGAGATGGATCAGCCTCTCTGGGCTCGGAGGTGTCTGGGATGGACCACCACTCAGTGAAATGTGTGTTGTGGTCAGATGAATCAGTATTCAAGGTTTCTTTGGGGGAAGAAACGGCTGCCATGACAGAGAGGACGATCCTCAGACGGGGAGGACGATCCTCAGACAGAGAGGACGATCCTCAGACAGAGAGGACGATCCTCAGACAGAGAGGACGATCCTCAGACGGGGAGGACGATCCTCAGACGGGGAGGACGATCCTCAGACGGGGAGGACGATCCTCAGACGGAGAGGACGATCCTCAGACGGGGAGGACGATCCTCAGACGGGGAGGACGATGTGATTGGATCATGAGTAAATCGGTTCCCACGTGGGATGCGTTCTTTTGATTGGCTGAAACAAGGAAGATATCTGATTGGTTGCAGATCATTCCTGTTAGAAAAAATGCATTTGTGAGTTGGAGGCACGGCAGGGGAGTCTCAAAATTCACTCGCAAATGCAGCAAAGTCCACAGACCAGAAGCCATTTGTAAATCAAGTTATATTTGTGTGCATAAAAAAATAATAACAGAAATACATGTGTGAATCTGGTCCTGAGCATTTGCGAATCATCTTGTGCATTTATGAATCTTGTCGTGCATTCGCGCATCGTGCTGTGCATTCGTGCCTGTTGAGACTGTTCTAACTCCATAGAATAGCAACATCTTAAATTGATAAAAGCTTTTTGTTGCAGGCTTGAAATGTAAATTTGATGTACGTTAACAACTGAAATGGAGGGAATAACCTAAAATATCCTGCAGCCCTTCTGTCCAAAAGGAATAAGAAACCACAGAATCTCATCTTTGACTTTTATTTTGATAATGTCACACAGTCTCCCCCAACCTCAATGACATTATAACAATAGGTCAAATATGTCATTTATTGAAGGAAACATCAATATTATCATATTCTTTAGCTTTTCAGTGAATACGTTGTTGTGCAGATAAGGAATTTAAATTGTTGCTTTAACAAGAATACTCCAATGAGACAATCATTTTCAAGTAAAAATATCAAATGAGCAATTAACTTATGAAAATAATAAAGTTAATTTTTTATGTCATCAAACAGATTATTGGTAGTAAAGATGATCATTTGAAGTGTATCAGCGAGTAGAGGAATAAAACGTACGAAGGCTCGACCACGGTCGGGGCAGTCGTGACTGCACTGAGCCTGTTTGTGACGGATCTTTTAGATCTCTACTTGGTTTTCAGGCCACAGCACAAGATCCAGTCTCTCCAGTTTGTTAGGTATCAGGACTTTGAGGCGCAGCACACAGAGGGATCATTTGCTTCAACTCCAACCACATTTGCAGTGAATCCAAGACTGAGACGCATCGTCAGACTTCCTCGTCTTGGATTTTGGTGGCGGATCTTCTTTCACATTGGCCGACACTCGTCTTGTTAATTTTAGAAACTTTGTACATTTTTCTTTTGGCACCAGTCAGATACTGGTCCATTGGAGCCCACGCAGCAGTTTCAGTGTTCCAGCATGCTAAATATTCCACGTGAACATGCTTAATTAGGCCGTGTGTGTGCATATTAGCAGGTAGGTATTGATTCAGTAGAACAGACCATTAAACCTTCATGCAGCTGTGAAACAGAGGTGTGGACCTCTTGCAGCAGAGATGTGACAACAGATTCCTGCTGACACACAAATAAGCTTTTCCCATGCTTCACTTCCACTCTCCCAGTAGGAACGGGAGGCTACATGTGGGGGTGGGGGTCTGATATAAGGGCACGTGTAGCACTTCATGACCAGAGACCACCGATTTTCTCTCTTTTTGTTGTTGTCGACTGCAGAAAGTAGAGGAGTAACTGTTTTTCGTGCGTGCTCAGCACTTTGGTGTTTCATTTATGCTGAAGGGGTCGATATCAGCACGTCGGGCTAAATTACCTCAGGGTCCACTTATTATCAAGCTTCTATTAAAATCAAACTAAAATAAGTCTGCTTTGCTTTTAAAAACGGTCTTAAGAAGGGAAACGTTTACGAAGGAAAACATCAAGCGTGTGTAAAGTCATAAATGCTCCACAAAAGCAGCGCGACTCGTAGCTCTGCAGCATAAACGTGGACTCGGATCAGGAAGACGGTGTGTATCACAGCAGTTTTACAGTCTGCCTGAAATCTGTCTGCTTTAGAAAATAACCTGGTTGAGGAACTAATACATTTTTCGTTGAATGTGCAACGTTCCATCAGACAGAAAACTGAACAAATAATCAGTCATACATAGAAAACTGTTGTGTTGTGTTTCAAGAAAAATGTTAAATTGTTTTCTGATGATCAATTCATGGACAATGTCTCAGGCGAAATAAACGCACATTACTGTCCACTGAAACAGGTGAACTTAGGAAACTTAAATACTCACTGACATGGATGCACACGGCCTCAAAACTGGAAAACACCCAAAGCAGGAACGTCAGACTTGTGAAAACGACGGTCATTCCACCGCTTCACCGTCACCGCCAGCAGAGCTCCTCGTGGGTGCAGCCCAACTAATTAAAGAGTGATCAATTAACCCGCGAGAAGGGCACTCCTGACGCATTCTAATAAAGTAATTCAGTGGGGGGGCGGCGACGTTATCTGTTATGTCTTAAAAGGGAAAGCAGCAAAAAAGGAAAAGTTTTCTTTAATTAATTACTTTTTTTTTTTTAATGTTTTAGTCTGTAAGAAACTTTTCATTTGGATGAAAACGGTCTGATTTATTTCCTGTGACTGGAGCTGTAAGTGGACTTATGTTGCTGTTATGTTTGGATGTAAGTTGTCTGAGGTGCCGCTGGTTTGTTTACCAGAACCTTCCATGAGGTCTAAGAGTCGTTTTCTAGAATGAAGCAGTGAGATTTTTCTTATTCTTTTGTTCTTCTGTCCTGAAACCATGCAGCTGCTGCCCTGGTGGACTCTTCGCTACATCAACCTGCACCAGCAGATCTTGGAGGCCCGGTCTCCACAGCTGCTGAACCTGGCCCAGAGCTGCATGGACAAAGGTCTGTACCTCCTCTGTGCTCACCTGTCCTGGATGTTGCCAGACTACAGAGCTGTAAATAATTTCAGAGTGGCTCCAAAAGACCACAAATTAGTATGTAGTCTTTACAGCCCTAATTTGAAAAAAGCTGGGAGATAGTTAGAGAACTGCCTTAAAAATCCATAAACCTACATTTTATTCACAATAGAGCCTAGAAAACATGTCAAATGTTTAAACTGTGAAAATTGGTCATGTTAAGACAAAAAATGAATAAGGTAGTTCTGAGTTTGACACCAACAACTGTGAAGCTGTGAAGCAGCAGTTCATGTTCATCTGGGACCTGAGGAGACCAGGATGGTCCAGGAACCCTGCTCAGTCGTTCACGAGCTTCTTTGTTGTATTTTTCATTTCATGATGCTCCAAATGTTTTCAGTTGGTAAAAGATCTGGACTGAGGTTCAGCAGCTTCACTTTCCTGCTATGAAGCTCCTGCCATGGTTGAGATGTGGTTTGGCGTCCTCACGATGGAAGACGAAAGGCCTTACCTGTGTTCTATGTCCCTTTTAGCATTTATATTTCCTCTGATACTCGCTTCATAAAGGCCAACGCTGGATTCACCTGGATCATGTTGCCTCTTCAAGAGATGGGGACTTTCATCTTTTAGAGTTAATGAGCCAATGAAAATCATGCACGGAGGCGGGACTAATTCAATTTCAGTTTGCTTTATTTGTGTAGCGAATGGGAAGAAATTTGATTGTTTCCTTTTGGTTTGATGAAGAAACATCAGAAACGCCAGCGTAGCTGTGTGAATCCAGGCAATGCAGCCCTGCAGCATCATGGACGCTCGCAGCAAGCTGGATGGTCCCTCTGGTCTTCATTCTGGAGGACGTGGTGTCCATGATTAGAGAAGGACTTTAAAATGAAGGACTTAATGTCAGATGTGCAGGAGAATAAAGTTTTGGCCTATGAGATTGGTAAATCATTGCATTCTGTATTTATTTAGATTTTAAATATGTATCAGGTGGGAAGGTCGATTTATTTAGTTGGTTGCTGTTTAAACACTGTAAAAATCGTTTGTTTGGCAAAAAGCCACAGTGAGCTGGAAAAATGATCATTAATGCATAAGTTGTTGTTTGATTCCTGTCTTGGAGGCACACATTTGGTTTCTCATTTTCTGGCCCCAGCAGAGCTGTTATCAGAGGACATTTATTAAAATGTTGGCAGAGTAAATTGGTGTTTTCCACATTTCTTGAGCTGCTTGTTGGACTTTGGAGTTTTAGGACAGGTGTTGGTTTGCTGGACTGCAGTCTGCTGTTGGATAGTTAACAGAGTGTGAAGAGAGCGGTATGTGCTGGATACAAATCAGTCTGATCCATATTCCAGAGGAACAGTCGCCGCACAACCTTTTACGAATTGCTTGAAGAGAAGTACGGTTGATGCTGTGAAAAGCATGCAGATGGCTTCTCTGTGCAGGTGCTGCCACGACGTCTTGCGTGCTTTAAATTTGTTACGGGGTTTGCAGTTTTCTCCGTTGGAAAAGCCTTAGGCGTTGATGGTGTCCGTGTGCTGCTCTGGGTTCAGGGTCTGGTCTAGTTACCAAGAGTCTGACGAACTCTTGCCTGTAAACAGAAGCAGTGTTAATGTTGGTCTCATCTCCATGACAGATTTTTGAGCACGCCAACAGCGTCCTCAGATAAATCTCTCATCTACATCTTCTGTTGTTCAGCAGTTCTGATCACATTCAGATTATGTTTTAATGACAACAATCCGTCCAAAATAGTTGGGACTCTGTGTGAAATGTGAATAAAGCAGATTTACAGCTCTCAGGAGCTCATATTTTATTCATAGAACAAAGAAAACATATCAAATGTTGAAAGCGAGATATTAAGCAAGAAAAGTCTTTCCTCAGTTTTAATTTGATGGCAGCAGCATATCTAAAAAGAGAAGGCTGGAATCGTAAGTAATTCATGACAACATCACAGTGACACATGACGTCACATGATTGTGTGTGAGAGGTCCAAGGTCAGAACCCTGAGGAACACCACCGCCTACTTCCACAATGTGCTAAAATAACATGAAATAACTGATTTCTGTTCATTAAACACACCCACTACGCGTTCATTGTGCTGCAGGAAAAAGTAAGTGAACCCTTGAAGTTACCATCTTGGCAGAGGGACTTCACCCAGCTCTGGATCGGACCAGCGCAGGAACCCTGCAGCATTGCTCTTCCAGAAGTGCTTGAACTCAGATACATTTGTGGGACGTCCAGCGCGAACGGATCAGTTGAGCTCATTTCAGGTCTGGGCTCTGACCAGGCCACTTTAAAAAGAGCATTTTCTGCTGCCTAAACTATTCTGTGGTGGATTTACTCCCATGAATTTGATCATGGATCACCCAGCTTTTACTCACATTCAGCTGGTGGACAGAAACCTTGATGTTGTTCTGGTGTCAGTGGCCCCAAAACAGTGAAAAAACACAGATAATTATGGTCCAATCACCATACCTCACCTTTGGGATGGTATATATGTTGTTCCCTTTTTGCATCATGGATAGGTTTGAGTGTTCTTCCCTAGTCCTCAGAACGTTTTCACATCGTCTTGGTGAACTTCTACTCCAAAGCAAAGACGAGATGTTCGTCTGTGGTGGACTACCATGGACACCTGCCTGTTTAATGACTTCTGAATGATAATCATTTAACAGGCAGGCATCTGTCAGTACACAGTTAAACACCTGAGGTGACCTTGTACCCCTTTCTAGTCTTCTACAGAGCTCCTGATCTTGATCATATGTCGTCATAGATCTCCCTTCAGTGACATGCAGCAGACTTCAAATGTTTGAGTTTTTAGCAATGAAAATAGCTCTTACTACAGCTCCAGACTCATTTCATTAATTGGACTCAAGGTGGCTTTCATTGAATTCATTATTTATGGGTTCACTTACTTTTTCCTTCAGGATTTTGACTCTTTAATAGAAATGATAACTATATGCTGCCAGATTCTTCTTCTGTCAGTCTGTGGAAGTTGTTCTTTGTATTTGTATATTTTGGCCGAAGATACAGTGGTGTGTGTGTGTGTGTGTGTGACCAATGAGCTACCTGATGGGCTGCAGGTTGGCTCTGGATTGACATTCTGCTGCTGTAGTGTGTTTCTATTCTAAAGTAGCAGACGTGACCTTTGATAAATATGGGAAATCTTTCAATGAGACGAGAGAAAAAAAGATTCAGGCTGATTTGTTTCTTGTAAAATCATTCAATTACTACGTTTTCCTTGTGTTGTACTTGACTGTTCCCACAAACATCAGTACTAATTTTCCAGCTTTTTCCTGAAATTGCGTCTTCTAAAGGTGACTCAGGCGTGTTGCTTGTAAATCTGTCCGGTTCCTGGCTCTGGGTCCCGGGCGCTGCTTCATGAATGTGGAATAGGGATGAGTGCATGATTTCTGATCATGAATTATGCATTTCCTCTCAGCTACGTTTCCCCTGCCGGTCTCGGCTGAGGATCATCTCTTTGTCTCTTTGACGGGGCTGAATTAATAATCAGATCGGAGGGGAAGAAGGAGGGAGGGACGAGCAGCTCTTCATTGTCTCCATTCCAAGTTTGTGTTTTGAGGAGTCACTTCAGGGCCTCAGGTCTTCAGGCTGAGGCTGCTGCGCTCATGTTGATTTAGCTTCTGGGAGAACTTCATCACGTCTCCTGAATGTCTACGGCTGCTTCCACATTATTGTTTTGAATCAGAACAGATCTGTGTCCACACTTGCGCTTTACGTCTGTGTCAGGAAAGATCTCCGTCCACTTTACGTCCAAGATGTAGTCAGCTAATATCCAGATGTCATGCTCGGTGCACAACCATTTAACATCTATGAAGCTTATTTTTGGGCTGTTCTTGCCCTTTGAGCTGTTTTGCTCCACCAACACAACTAGCTGGTGTTTCTTTACCTCCAGCTGTTTTCAAAAAGCTGCTCAGAAATGTGGACTAAATACTGCAGAAACAGACTAGAAACAGGACATGAAGGACGTTGGTATGAAGGCTGATAAATCACTTCCTTTGGCCTGAGTGAAATAATGGACTGTAAAAATAAATGCATCTTGAAATGATCACCTATCAGCACTTGATTTTATCTTCTTTTTGGTATCTTGGACACGCTTTCTGAATGATGACTGAAACTATTTGTTTGGACAGTCTTAGTACTCGCTAAGGCACCTGCAACCTTTTCATAACTTCTTCTACTAACGGATGCAGGTGGATCAGGGGCCAGTTTCAGCACCCTAAAGTTTTCTCATCATTCCTCCAGGACCCCAAATCTGTTGACAACCAAGTGAATGTGAAGTGAATGTGTCCTACTTTGTCACTGTTTAGTCCACCAGTATCCCAGTGTTTGTATCCTGAAAACAAACAGGTCAGAGTGGTGTGGATCCCAGGTGTGACCATGATAAACATATAAATGGATACGGGATCTGGTCACGTGACTTATTTGTACAGATACCCTTTGAAGACCATTTTTCCTCAAGCTGTTGCAAAGAGGCGGGACAAAGCTGTCAAAGCCAACTGCAGAGCCAATGGCTAGCAGTCATTCCAGCATGTTAAACGAATCCTGGCATCTGATTGGTCAGCTTTATAAGTTTACCTGATATGGTACAAGAAAATTCACCCTCATACAGTTAACCACAGATGAAGGGGAAAAATAAGATTTGTTTATGTTTAATTCTGCTGCAAAGTTGGTACTTTTAGCATGGAGGTCAATGGGGATTTGCCCTGGAGCCAGCACCTAGTGGTCAGCGGAGGAACTGCAACTAAACATACTTTCTGGATGAGCTTCAACCTGGAAGTGGGATGGTTGCTGCTTGTTCTGGACACAGCCTGTGACAGAGGAGTCATCTGGGCAGGAAACTCTTTCATTTCAACGTGATGCAAAATGATTTAGGAATCGTAGACGTTACTGGGAATGGTTTCCATGGAGCTCTCATCGGTTTTACGTTCAGACTGCATCATAACACTGGGCTCAAACATGGAGCCAAAGAACAAGGAGTCCTTCAAAGGCCTGACTCCCTACATCACATGATCTGGAGGATGGCCTGAAACTGAACAGCATGCTAAACGTTCCAGCATACTTGGGAAATTCGACTTTCCGGTTGCTTATAATGTGCTGAGAAGAACTACTCATGTTTATGTACAAGATTTGAATTCTCACAGTTGATTCCTGCAAAATCTTTCTTACATTATATGGTAATCCTGAGCTCGTTAGCAGTTAGCATAGATGCTGTTGTAGATCCATCGTAACTAAAGATAAGTTGGGTTTTTTTCTTCGTCTCCCGCCTGGTTCAGAAGCAGCTCCTCATGTTGGGTGGCATGGCCATCCCAGATTGTCATGGTGTTGTTTTTCATCGCCTGCTCTTCTCTCTGCCAGTGCTGCGGTGCCAGTCTGTGCTGCAGCAGAGGAACCTGGCCATTCAGTTCCACCTGGAGTGTGTCCACATCAATCTGACCTACTACGAGTATCAGTCAGCCAAGGAACACATCAGAAAAGCTCAGGAGCTCTCTGGACTCCAGATCAACATTACCGGTATGTAAAATACTCGTGTGGAAACTTGAGGAACGTGTCTGTCTCTGAGGAGCTGAATCTTCTGATGTTGATGATGAGCTGAAGGGATATTTCATCACACTGAGGTGATTATATGTGTTTCATCTAGGTGCTCTTGGAAAACGGACCCGCTTCCAAGAGAAGTTCTTGGCTCAGCTCATCCTCGAGGTGAAGAGAAATCCGGATGAACCCGATGAAGGGGTTGATGAGGCCAGCCCTGCCCCCACGCCTCCGGCCAGCCTGCCTAAGGTAGGAGCTTTTCCTGTCATCTTTCCTTTACTGCGTTTTCAGCCCTTTTTCCTGTTCAGGCAGCTGACTGATGTTTCTAATTCAATGCACATCTCAACCTGCATGTTTTCAGCCTCGGGCTACACAGAATAACATTTCGTGTACATTTATTTGCACGTGCATAAATAAATAATGCATACATTTATAGAAAGAGTTCAAGGGACATCAGGTGTCTGTCTCAGTCTCTGAAGCCCCATTTTGCCACTCTTCCATCATGCGTGGATGTTAAACTATGACGACTATGCTGATGAATGGCCTCTGTTGCCATGGAGGTTGCAGAATTCTGTGAATTCTCAAAATTGGAGATTTGCCATGGAATTCTTGGAAATAAGCTGGTAATTTGCTAAACTGCATCTAACCTCTAACAGGGATCTTAAATGTGGTTGGAAATGGGTTTGAACGATCTGATCTCAGATCAGTATCACAGCAGAGCAGGGGTGGGCTCCAGTCCTGGAGGGCCACTGGTCCACAACACCCCTGATATAGATGAATGGATCAGCATCAGCTCGTCATCACGGCCTTGTTAACGACCCAGTTGTTCAGTTTGCGCAATTTATGTGCTCATTATCAACTAAAGTCATCTTCTGCCCAAAGAGTTGGTTCTTTCATCTCTTCATCTGCCCAGTTCACTACGGTGATGTCGATGCAGTTGGAGCTGATGTTCTGCATCCTGTTGATATTTACATGTAAACGTTGCTAGAAATTCCCAGACGTCTCAGTTTACTTATGTAGTGCGTATCCACAGCACGTCATCTGCAGGCGCTCTCGGCTACAAAATGGGGGGATGTACCTACATACGTACGTGGCCTCTCTTTTTTCACGCCTTTTTCACTCACCCTGGGAGGTAGAAAAAAGATGGACATCTGATTTTACTCCTTTCTAGAAACATGGCAGTTAAATACTGAAATCAAAGCACACATTCCTTGAAATAAAAAAATAAAGAAGTTCACAAATAGCTATAACAAGAAGAAGAAAATCTGATCCGTACATTCTAACCTATGTGGACTTAAAGGTAACTGCTGGTACTTCTTGATCTGCTCAGAGCTTCAGTGTGTGGACCTCTTCATGATGAAGCGCTGGTCGTTTGACCAGTACGGCACTAACACACACTCTGAGAGGCTGCTTGAAAGCTTCGTCTGCTGTTCTGGCTTAAAGGAGACCAGATAAACAAATGTGCCTTTGAAGGATTTTTACTGCAGACACACACAAACAGCAACTGTCCGTTTCCTTGCCGTACTCCAGTGGTGATGGGTACTGATACCTTTGTCAATATGGATGCTGCTCATCTGTACTGGGACTAATTCAACTGCTTTAAATACTTTGAAGTGAAGCAAAGATGTCTGGAGGTCCACTGCCATGGTTGTGCCTTTTTGGATGGAACTGCATTCTTGGACAGTGATTTATGAAAGATTAAAAAAAAATCTACAGAATCATATCTGTGTGCAGCTGGAGGACCTGAAGAGGACCTGACTCTCAGTCTTCAGCTGGTATGATGATGTGAACTGTAGATGATATTCAGTCACAGGTTTTTCTACTATTGTACAGTTTAACGCTGAGGAGCATTATTCTGAAACTGTTCTGGTAAAGTTTTTTTTACCCATCAAGTCACTGATCTTTTAACATCATTTAACTTAATCTGGCACAAACAACCTATTTGCTTTTTAAGCAACACAGTTTTTAAATGATCTAAACCGATCAGTATGACCTGAAAAAGCTGCACATAAAGATGAAATGAACTTTAGGGAAGGCAGGTTTTTCTGTACAAGGCACTTCAAAGTGCTTTACAACTACATAAAATCACAAAAGGCAAATAAAGTAATTCCATAAAACATAAAAATAATCATCAATCAGCTTTAGAACAATGGTAGAATATTTTGGAGCCTGAACTGAAGCTAGCGTTTTTGAAATCAGACAAAGAAAATCACTGATGACCGCTACTTTGAATGCTCAGATCTGCAATAAAGAAGATGCGTTAACATCACAAAAGAACAAAGTTTATGTAGATTTCAAACTACTGTTGGTGCTAAAGACCTCAGCGATGGGACAGTGGCACTGTATTTCATGTATATTGTACATCTTCCAAAGCTTTTCTGGAGTCCGTCCATGCAGGTCGTCATTTCATGGCAGTGACCCAGCTTCACTTCCTGTTTCTGTGCTCACATCCCTAATGCTGCCATTACTGGAGGACAGCAAGTAAATGGGCTCAATAAAGACGGCCATTAGGTGGAGCTTACTCGCATCCCGTCTCAAATGGATGGAAAGAAGGTGAATGTGTTCATCACTGACAGGACAAAAAAAAAAAGGAGGAAAGGCAGTTTCTGTCTCTGTCTACCTGGACTCTTCAGGAATGACTTGGTTGGCTTTCATTACAAAAGTAAAGCAATCAGGAGGAGCTGTTGGCTGTCATGCATGATTGAATCCAACATTTCTGCATTTACATTCACCTTTTAAAAAGGGGACCTCTCAGAAAGCCCCTGGTCCGGACCATATCCCCGGCAGAGTTCTCCAAGCATGTGCTGGCAGATGTCTTCACAGACATGTTCAGCCTCTCCCTGCTCCAGTCTGCTGTCCCCACATGCCTATAAACGGTTCCTGTCGTCCCATTTACTCACCTACACCGTCATGAAGAGGTCTGCCAGCTGCACACGACCCGCTCCAGTTCACCTGCAGGTCTGACTGGTCCACAGGTGATGCAGTGGGAAACCCACGACACACCACCCTGTCCCACCTGGACCAGAGGAACAGTTACGTGCCGGTGCTGATTTTGGACTTCACTTCAGGCTCAGGGACATGCACATCTGTCCGTCACTCTGCGGCTGGATCCTGGACTTCTGTCAAACAGACCACAGTCACTTCCTCCACATGGATTCTGAGCACCTGGGTCCCTCAGGGCTGCATCTCCGACCATGATGAGGCGGAAGGCAGGAGGTTGGAGCGCTGACCTCATGGTGCAGAGCCAAAGCCAACAACCTCCTGCTTAACGTCGGCAAGACCAAAGAGAGCTACAGAAAGAAGGACCCCCCCCCCCCACACATGGAGGGAGCTGCAGTGGAGAGAGTCAGCTGCTCATCTCAGGATCTCAGCTGGTCCTGCCACGCTGACATCATCAGCTTTTACAGATGCACCATCTGGAAACATCACGGCCTGGTACGGCCATCCTTAGACATGGCGCTCTATGAAGGGTGGAGAGATCAGGTCAGACCCTCCAGGACAGCTGCTTACCTGCAGGAGGAAGGCTTGGAGGACCCTCTGTGGCCCCAGTCACCCCAGGTTTGGACTCAGACGGTTCAGGTTCAAGAGCATCAAGCTTCTATCTTATTTTATCTAATTTAAATCGTATTGTTGCATTTTCCTCTGCAAAGTTAGAGCCGACACCAAACACAAACATGTTCATTACCAGTAATGATGCTCGTTACATCGTGCATGACAGTCTTGAATCTTGTCATGTTTGTCTGAACGGACCAGATGTGTCAACGCGTTTCTCAGTTAACGTGTTCGCTCTTCATATTCAAGCTGCAGACGAATGATGATGAGCTGAATGTTCACACTCTGTTTCTATTTTAGGGCAGTGGGGGGGAGGGGGTTTCAGTATGATGAACTGTCTCCTACAAGGGACCAACAGCTCACCTGACCCAGAAACCCTTTCATGGGTAACCGTGGATTTTCCTTTTGATTGTATTTTTTGGGGGAAAACTTTCTGGGATTGAATTGTGTGAGTGGAAGCAACATGTGGAGCAGACTGTGAGGAACGTTGGAGGTAAATGCTGCAGGAACGTTTTGAGAAGAAAAGAAAAAGGGGTTTTATTAGATTTATTTTCAGTTAGGACAACAAGCACTTGCTGAAAACTTCATATCTGAGGCTGCGGTTCCTGATTCGCTTGGTAGCACCTCTGTCAGCCTGGTTTATGGTTGTGTAGCGTTTGTACTTACGTGTCACTGTGTGTTTCTCTGCTCTCAGGACTACCTCCTGGGTGATGACACAGTGCTGGATCAGATCAGTTTAGCAGAGCCGAACCAGTACTCGCTGCCCGACCTCAGTGCTGAGGAGCAGGCCCTCATCCTGGGCGTCTGGTGAGTCCACTGACCCACAGCGGTCCATGCATTTAAAGACATTACTGCCACAACGATGCCTGTACACCGGACCAGTGATCTGACCTCTGGCAGGAACTTCATCAACAGCTGGAGGTTATGCGATTATCAGGCGCCAGGAGACATTATATAAGATTAAGAGCTGCTGCGTTAATGCTGCGTTAAAGCTGCCTCAGCATGGACGTGTTTCTCACTGCTGCGACACAATCTTCAGAAACGGCAACGGCCATCGGCCCTTTTTTCATCATCACTTATCGAATAATTATCTGGACAAACTTCGCCTCCTACCAACGAGCAGCACTTGATCAACAGATCTCATCACTTTCTACTTCTCACGTTCAAAAACAAAAGGGCTGTTGAAGTAACATCTGAAGATTATTAAATCCCATTTTACACTACAGCAATGCAACATATAGGCTAAATATGTTATTTATTAATTAAGTTTGATTTAGTTTGTCAGTTCAATTCAAATTGCAGTTTTATCAGATCTGTTTTGGCTTAAAATCAGTTCATAAACCAGTCCTCCGGGAATTTCCGATCGCAGTAATTAATGTAAGTTCAACCAAGGGAGGCTGTTAACGTACTGTGATGGTTTTGTTAAGCAGTAGAGAAAACCGCAGGTCCACAGGTCTGGAAGTGGATCTGCCAACTCCACTGGTTATCAGATGGTTTACCAGTCTGTCAAAGCAGCGAGCGTTCCGCTGTCACCTGGCAACTAGAATAACGCTGGAAGACAACATTACGTACGTGTTATTTAGTCTCTATACCGTTCAACATTGGGGTGGTAGAAAAATGAAAATGGCCACTTTTCTGCAACAGAACGTTGAAAACTGCATCAGTGGTCCACGACAGAGACAACTTAGGGGTCTCAACAAGATGCATGAGACTTTCAGAACTTTTATACATTCAGGTATATTTAAATACATATTAAATGGAATTTTCACATCTTCTCCAAACTTTCTACACAGAAAAGTTTTTAGAAATTTCAGCAACAGCTGAATACGTTCAGTCTTCAACAATATTCTACTAAGTTTTATAAAATTAAAGTTGTAAGAGAATTCAGTTTGTTCTTAATTTTAATCCAGTTACATCTTACTGTTGTAAGAAATTGCAGAATTTCTTTCCATTACATGCACTTTCTGTTTACGGGTTTGAGACTTTCAAGCTAATTGTGTTAAAATGGAGACTGCATATTGTAAAATAATAGTAAAATAATCTTTGCCTCAATTTGCTTTTGTTTCCTTCCATTTTCCTGCTGTAAAAATACGCACATGAATCTCCACACACTGCAAGTTTTGTGAAAGGTTGCAGCCAGATGGAGTGTTTGTGATCAGAGACTGGGCGAGCTCCTGGAGGGACTGGTGGACCTGCTGCTCCCCAGCAGCTCAGTCATCAGTGATGCACGCAGGGACTAATAAAACACAGCTCCTGCTTCAGAACAACTCTGGTTTTGGTTCAGTTTCACAGCTCGCTGATGTTTTTCAGGAAGTCAGCTGAAAGTCTCGCAGCTTGAATTTATTTCAACAGTTCTGTACGTCAGCTTGACGAGCTCCATCCTTTCATACCTGAGACTCAGGAACCCTCTTTGGCTTTTGGTCGACTGTAACGTCACCCTATCTTTCATTTCCAATAAGAAACGGCTGCATTTGTGTCTGGCCTGTAGGTGATTAAGTGCAACCTTTGGCCACGGCGGCGGGCCGGTTTCATCCAGGAGACAGCAGACGCTGACGCTGATATTAAAGCAGCTTACGTCACAGCGACTCGTGAGCTTTCCTCATGCTGCTGTCGGGGCTGGATGGGTCAAGTGAAGGGCGAAGCAGCCGTCGGCGTGATTGCTGGGAGATGATTGATGAGGAGCAGGTCTGCTTAAATTAAAGGTAGATCTGCACACCTGCATGTTGCTCCAAGGCAATGTCAGACATGAGTGGACTGTTGCCCTGGAGTCCTCCAAAGAGCCAGCACGTCAGATTTATGCCGGTTCTACACTCCACCTAATTTGTTACTGCTGGATCCATGGAGCCTTGAAAATAAACTCTCTTTCTGGCTGACTTATCTTCATATTTATCTCGTTGATGCAGAGGCTCAGCGCGGTTTGGAACTGGAGGCTCGTCCATGGATATTTGTTCAGACAGACTATTTGTGCATGTTGCAGTCGGGTCACGACCAGCATCGGCAGCAGTTTCAGGCACCACGTTCAGGACCTCTAATTGCATCTTCATCATTGAGGTTATGGCCACGGGCTCAGACGCTGCACGTGCTGCTGGTCAGAGGATCAGATAAATGAATAAATCTGACCTCTTTCTCTTCTACTTCTGTGAGGTTGCTCAGCTTTTATATCATTTTTTGAGCATCTGCAGTCATGTGCATAAATTGATTCTCCTCTTTTCTTAATGGTATAAAGTCAACACAACCTCAGATGAAAAGAGGATTTTTTTCCATTTAGCTAAAATGAGGACAAAAAGATATTTAATAGTCAGTGGCAACATGATTTGGCTGGTAGGAATAACGTGATTATACTAAATTTTCACTATATAAATATTGATTTTACTAAATAAATATACAAATAGTAGTTTTTGCACACAGCTGCACATGATTTCTCAGTTGTTTCATTCTCGATGTTGAATGTTTCCACTGATGGAGACTAAATAGTGTTGAAACATCAGATGGGACTCAGTAAGTGGAGTCAAACACAGTTTTAACGAGAATGCAAATTATAAAGCCCCAACTCTGCTCAGAAAAGTACAATATTGTACTTAAACTGTGATCAGGACATAGTTTACCTCCTGTTACGCTGCAGGAACAATCGTCTCGATGCGTCCTGAAATGAAAGCGACACTCATCGATGCACCCAAACTAAATGACACAACTCAACTAATAATGATAAAATAATAACTTCAGTTTATATAGCACCTTTCAGGTACCCAAGGTGCTTTACAAACCGGGTGGGGGGGCAAACTAGGACTGATGCGGAAAAAACCATTATGAAAAGATGGTTTTGAGTGCTGATTTAAAGTGTCCAGGGTTGAGGCATTGTGGATATGG
>JBAMYA010108599.1:0-19575 GCA_037176975.1 Arrhamphus sclerolepis
CATCACTGGAAAAACATTTCCAGGGTATGACCGTTGCTCTGTTGAGCCAACACAGTGACACATGTCCATGCCTTCATTATATGCAGATTGGATTACAATAATGCCCCTCTTTCTAGTGTTTCATCGGAAAAAAAAATCTCATTATTATAGTTAGTCGAAAGCTCGGTTGCATAAGAACTGACAAGGGAAGAAAAAAAAAAAGATAAAAACAACTGACTACAGTCAGAGAGAGAACACACATTTCACCAGGCTGAAAGTCTCCTGGCTACTTGTTTACTTCAGAAACTCAAAAACTCAAAACTCTTATTGTCCTTTAGAGTCTTGCTTAGTTGCCAGAGTGTCACGGGTCCTCAGGTGGAAGGTTTTTCATTATTCCTTAAGTGAGAACTAAATGGTACGATCAGGGCTCACTTCACTGGCATGGCCTGCCTCAAGATCTTGGGACATTTTTAAAAGGAAAGTCAAGACCCAGCTTTGTAAAACAAACAAACAACAAACTCACATAAAGGCGATATTAAAATTATTATTCAAGTAATTCAAGTATATTTGTGGTTTTTATTTTTTTCTGAATTACTCAGTTAATTGAGTAATTATGACTTCTATTAATTAATGAGTTTTTAATGAGGGTTTATAATTTAGCTGTTGAGTTCCAGGACTATATTCTTTGTTTTCTATTTGTCTATATTTGCATTTATTAATATGTCTTGTATTTTTACTTTACACTTTTTTTTTTTTTTACGTAATTTTAGACCAACTTGAAGTGCTTCTTCATACAATAAAGAATAGCACTTCCTCCATTTTTATCTCATCTGCTATTGAAATTTTGGTTATTGTTAAAGTTGAGGTTTTTGTTTCTTTAATTAAATCTGTCTCTCTTGTTAATACCACACAAGCTGTATGAAAGTGCCGTAAAAATTAAATTGATTTATTTACAGTCTCTTTCTCTATCTCTCAGTGGTTCTTGTCAAAAGGGACAAAACATGTCCTACACTGGAAAGTCATAGTTTGGATTAGAATAAAAGCATTAATTGTTTTTCAAAGGTTTTAAAACATAAATTTGTAAGACCTGTGTATAATCATGAAATAAATTTAATATATATTTGAGCAATGTTACTGCAATTAGTAAAAGGACCAGCACTGTCCACCTAAATCCAGAGAAATTATCTGTCATCAGCAAGAGGTCACAATGTCAGCCTGCAAAAATAAGTGTTTAAAAAATAATAAAAATGAATAAATATTCATACCAAATGAATTTAATGGTTTCACAAAATAACATCTAATACATTAAGAGAACTTTACATTGGCAGTTTTTCAGAGAAAATTCAATTAAAGTTGTGTCCTCACTTTATGTCAACTCCGTCAGATTTTTAAATAATTCTGAAATGAAAAATAAGGCATATAACAGTCAGCTATAACCTTAAGGACCTCCTTTCCTCCCCTTGATCTTGGTGGATCCAGCAGTGGGACACATGGTCTCGTAAGTGTTTAATTCTTTTATATTTTCAATAAACAATATTTGTATAACACAGCAATTCAATTCAATTCAATTTATTTATATAGCGCCTATTTACGACAAGTCATCTCTAGGCGCAGCAGTTACAGCTTTCATGCATCAACACTGTCTTCCATTTATGATCATCTTTGTCAAGAATTGTGGAATAAATGTTGATATTTTAGTTAAGATTATACAGAGAGCTAGTTGCTGAGGAAAATCAAAATGGCTACAGTTCATGAGGCTTGATTAAGTCCATTAGGCATCAACTCTGTCAGGTTTTATGCCTGATGGTTTTGATGTTAAGCTGCTCACAAAATCTGAAAATATATATTGTTTGAAAAATTGCATTGAGAAAAAGGAGACAAAAAATAAACTGATCGAGACAGCAGAATCTGGTGTTAATGGTGTTCAGCTCTATCACACTAAGGAAGAAAAGATGGAGAAATATGACGCACTTTTCGTGCAAAACCTCACAGGTACAAATACACCAGGTCATCCCACATGAAAAGAGTATCTCCTGCAGACAACTATCATGCTTTTGCAATGAGCCGCTGGACTAACACAACAAACTCTCTATACACTAAGTTGTTATGTCCAGTGTGCAAGTGGGGCATGGACCTAAATTACACTACTCTACTACTGTTATGTTTTATGTACACAAACCGTGTGTTCTAAAGAACAAACCAACATGCAGTAAGAGCCAGTAGCATCATAAACTACCCTGTGAGCCGTGATGACTGACGTGTCTCTGGGACTTCAGATGGGAACCTCCCTTCAACTGTGTTTCATTTAGTTAGTCCCACTACATCTCCAGGAGGCTAAACAGTGATTTCTGGTGACCCAGAGTCACTCCCCCACCACAACAACCTCCATTACCTACACTGCTAAATGGCTACCTCCATATTATCCTGACAACAAAATGGCTACCACAACCCACATACAAACTCCTATTTTACAAACTACTATCTATTGACTTAGATACTAAGCACCAAGATGTGAAAGTGGAGTTTATGTACCCTCATGGTCCCACAGCCCAGTTTCACGCAAAACATGGAAAGAGGGATGTCTGTTTCTGACAAGTCAAGACATTCTTTTGAAACAAATGGGAAGTCATGTCCACTCCAATCAAGCTGTACAGGAGAGATTTACAGCATAGTCCCTGATGTAATGGACTTCATTGAGTACACGCATGTTCAACACCTGTTGGCCAGTGTCTAAAGTCCTGTAGAGAACTGTTGCACTCCATTTGTTGCATTACAGTTTCTTTACATTATTAAAAGTACTTTCTCTGTTAGGTCTTTATCCTGTTGTGTTCTCAACTGGATCAGTTTAGTTATGCTCAAGCAGTTCAATTGGAAACTGCCAACAGTGGATCTCCAAGGTTCATTTTCTTTTGATGCCAGTCGTCTTCTTGTCATAAAGATCCTATGACCATGTGTCCTTTGACTGGGCTCTCTCCTGCTTAAAACAATTTTAATGTTTAAAATATTCTAATATTTGCCCTTTTTTAATCAGTTTGTCAACACCGAAGATGAATGTTTTTGTCTTTTTTCTTTTCTTTTTTTTTTCACAAAATGCATGTGATTTTTGTTCAATTTATTGTATTTATACATTAAAACAGGAGTTGAACTACATGCGATGGTGTTGTATTCCCATTGGAACACTATTTATACATACTCAATACTAAAAATGAAGCCCGAAAATTAGATTTATTCTGAAATGGGATCATCCAAAATAGTGTGAAATGACAAAACTTGTATATAATCACATTTTATGACATAATTCTGTTATGAAAACTATTATTAGATACTTATAATCAAATAACACTCCTGTTGAATTCATTAAATTAAAATAACATACTTTTTGTTGTGTCAGATGGAGTTGACAAGAAAAAAACAGGTTATGATGTGGATAAATGTAAGTTTTAATAAAAATTGCTTTAATGATAAGCCTGTTCTCTTACATGGTTTGTTAGATGACACCTGTGATTATAAATATATCTAGTTAAAATTAATGCAGCATGTTGTTTTAAAAAGTGAAGCATTAAAAAGTACTTTTGTCCCTTATCTCAAAAATAACCCCGTTTTATAGTTTGCATTTTTTTTTTCTTCACATTCCTAGTTTGTCATTATTTGGTCTACCAGTGGTAGAAGACCCACAAATGTTTCCTTTCACTTGACCCGTGTGAGAAATGGGTTAAAGGAAGTTGTAGCAGTTTTATGAGAACTTCCCATGATACTACAGCTGCTGGTGTAGAAGAGTGATTGTAGGGAGACTTTAGGGATTTTCTAACTCAGACTTTCTGACTCAGACTATCACCTCACCTCATATAATAAAAATGCTCCTGACAACATTTTGGAAGATACCTGTTTACATTGTTCTATTTTCTGATCTCAGTAGTTGCACTATGTTCAGTGCCTTTTCTTATTGATCAGTGTGTTCACATGATTACAAAAAAGAAGTTCATTTTAATATGATCTAGACATGTATTTAAAAAGTCAAAGCTGCAAACATAGAGGAACAGCTATATTTAGGCAATTTCCACGTCAGCACTGAATATTTTGCTGATTTTGGACAAAGCACTTGAATAACGAAAACAAAAGAATGGCAAATGAGCACAGAGGAGCAACCAGACAGCATATGAAGTGGCGCTAATAACATTTTGTCGTCATCTGCAGCATGTCTGTTGGAACAGTACTTTCTTCTCCTGTTGAAAACACTTGTCAGACTGTCATAATTGTAACTCCCAATACCAACAACATGATCTGCCAGTGTCAGTGTGGCAACGGTCTTTAAATTCATTTACAGAAAAACTAAACACAAGTTTAGCATGTTTTAGTTTTCCAAAGGGAATCTAAACTCGTGTAACGTTTGGAGCTGCATTTAACTGCCACTTTGCAAAAGCACAAACAGTAAAGGCCAGTTTATTGTGTCCATATCTGTTTGAGAACAAGACCTGTATAGTGTGAATCCATGATTTTGCGCATTTGTGCACAAAAATAGTTTAAGATTTACAACCAGACAGCACTACAATGTTCCATTGTGTTTATGATGCCCTTTATTTGTTATGATGACACGAGGAAATCTTTGCTATTATCTTTATAACCTAAGATCATAATTTTGCCTTCATATTCTAATATTGTTGCATAGTCTACACTTTTTGTTACAGCTGTAGCACGTTGTATGCTCTGTGAACAAAAGGAGATCAGTCAGGAAGGTGATTACATGTTTTGAAAGTTAGCAATGTGCCATGGTGTTGCTGAATTGTTATGCAGGAGGTACATGAAGTACTTCAGTAGTAAGAGCACTGAAACTTATAAATAAGCAGCTACAGAGGAAATGGACGGATAACGGTAATCTGTGTGTGTGTGTGTGAAATTAAATGAAAGAGCGGATGAGACTTGCATCTCTTCGCTCAAACACCGACTCACAAGCAAAGTATAATTAGGTGAGCACTTGTTTGGTTGTGTGTGAGCAGACCCAAGCAGTGGGCCCCCGCCATGCCTTTCCTTCCTTCTTGTCAGTCTCGTCCTCTTCGCCAGGCAACAGAATGCCCTTTTGTAAAGGCAGCACAGAGACTCTGTTATTGGCATCTTTCTGAGTGGGGAGGGAGGGAGCACACTGAAAGTTGGAGGGAGGAGGGGTTGAATAGAGTAGGGACATACACACACACACACACACAAAAAAAAGAAAGACTAGAAAAATAGAATTAAACACAATATAAAGGAAGTCAGTCATTGCTAGGCAGGCTGGCTGTCAAGAATTTATGGAACAGCAACATTTCTGTGACACAAGTTATGGTGAAAACTGTTGGTTGAAGCAGGAACTGTTGACAATTTTAGTGTGTCCTTGTTTACCAGACCACTGACTTATGAAAAGATCTATAGAAGTTCTTCCTTTTGCAGAGATGGGTTTGGGGTGTGTTTAGACGAGAGAAGCATCAACACAGGAAGCAGATAGCCTTTATCAAAAGTAAGAGGAAGAACAGATGCATCTACTTTAAATGTGCTGCATCATTAGATTGATAGCAGCTTAATTATTAGCACACTCAAGAGTCAGAAGCTTTTTATTTAGCCTGTAATGGTTGTTTGTATGAGAAGGATCAGCTTCCTTTAAATGCGTTACTGTAAAATAGTTCAGGGTAATTTCAAATGCTTGATCTTTAACGTGCAAGTAACAGAGTCGGCTGGCTGATAACGACTTCAGATCAATATCACCCTTACGATTAATGAGTGATTTATTTTAATATCATTTTACCTTTTTACCCTCAGCGATCACTGATAATTTTTGTGCTGCAAATACAATCAACTATTAAAACTGGCATAATTTTCTAATAAAAGAGTACATGTACAGTATATACATATATTTTAAAATAACTTTTGATGCATATTTCCCACTTGTTCAAAAATAAGAAGAGAAAGGTGAAAGAGACATAACCATCTCATCTGTTTTGTTGATGTTGTTCCTTAATACTCATGCAACACACCCAGAGACATGGGCAGACTTTTTCTGTTATAATGTGTTGAGATGGAAACTCAAGTCTGGTCAAACTGAAGAGCTGGCTAAAACTGTACGTGTGGGAGTGTGTGTGTGTGGGTGTGGGTGTGAGTGTGGGTGTGAGTGTGTGCATGCGTGCGTCTGCTTAAATGTCATTTATTTATTTCCATGTGCGTGTCTAGTTTATGAGTTACATCCCACTGATGACTGAAATTCAGTCAGACTGCAGTGTATTGCGTGAACTGTCTCTTGACTTCCTCAATTCATAAGTAGGAACTGCATTTTAGCAGAAAAAAGAGGGCAAGATTCACACAGTCTCTTGTGAACTTTTAGACGAAACATTTGACAGGAAACATGTCGACATGCTCTGTTGTTAATTCTCAAGTTGCAGGTTAGTGTTTCCTCACTGAGCCTCAACAGCCTCTCTCTTCAGTCATGTAATCAGGTTAAACTGAGCCTGTTAATAAAAAAATCTGTTTTGCATAATCTGTTGCTCTGTATCTGAAGCAACATTTTTACATTTAATATTCAAATAAATATTTGAAAGTAACCTTTATTCTTGCCTTGTTAGTTACATCAGACATGTTTCCAAGGATAAAGTGTACAGAGGGAGTCAAAATTAGATTTGCATAATGTATAAAATCAGTGTGTGTGAAACAGCAGGGAATACAGGCACAGCCTCACCTGGAAGTATTACTTCTGAAACTTTGTGTTTCAGTTACAAGTGACATCAACTTCACCCTGCCTGTCATTGACTGCCTATACCTAGAAAGTATTTTGCACAGTGTTACAGAGGGAGAAAGAAAGACAGAGTAAGAGAAGGCGCACACACACTGGGCTAGTCATGTGGAATCTTACGTGTTGCAGATATTTTTATATCAAAGGCAAGGAAAAGCAGGTGAATTCATTTGCCTTCGTGGGATTATTCGTGGGAAAGTATTTTTGAAATGATTGAATTGTGAGGCTGGGATTGTTGTCTGTCTCCTGCTTTTTCTACAAGCTCCTGTTGAAAAGAAGAGATCGAGCAGGTCTTGCTCAGTGTTTCTGAAATTTCACAAGAGTACACAGTTAGAAGAACAGGTTTTCCAGTGAAATGAAACAATGCTACATAAGAGGTGCAACCTCCCTGTCAATGTAAGTCTTTAAAGAAGTGGGGTAGTCTAGTTTCAGCAGATGAATATAAAAAATACATGGTAAACTACATCATGGGAAGATTCTGCTGCTTCCAATAAAATAATAACAATGATAGTTATAATAGTAAATTCCAATGTTGGTATAAAAGCTGTCGCCAAAACACATATTTACATTCATTTTGATCTCAAGTATTATTAAACTATTGCAGTTTTGGATTTCCTGCCTAAATTGAGCCCCCAATGTTTCTACGTCGTAACCACATCCCTGGTCTGATATATATTATCTGTACAAGCTTTCAGTTTACACACAATTACATCATATTGATTTAACTACAATATAAATGGAGTAAATCGGTATTGATTTTTATATGATGGGGGTTCCACATCTGAGGATGTATTTTTGCTGAAGAACCTGCAGCTTTCCCCTGCATTGCAGTAAATTTCAGAAAGATCAAATGCATTCAGTGCAGCAGGTGTTTGATTAATAACTTTGAGAGGAAAACAACAGTTTTGGTGAACCTTTTATCTTGTTGCATGTTTAAAACACTGTTCCAAGTGTCTTGTGAGGTTGAGTTCATGCATTAGAGTCCTTACAGTGCTATAGCTGATAAGGGGACAGGTTTGCAGCATGATTTGTTAATCCAAGCCTGGTATTGTGACTAATATGCAACTGAAAACATGTAAGACAGCTTTAACACTGCCATGACATACCTCATTAATATGCCAGTATGAACATGCTGCATGGAAAGGCTATTCCCTTGTGGGAATAGTCCACTAATGCAGCATTAAAGAATGTATCAAGCCTGTTATGACATTATTTATACGCCCTCAACTTTTTCATTTACAATTTACTTCATGATGGTCTGTCCTGGCAGTAGGTTTGGTAGTAGATTAGAAAGTATTCTGGGTTAAAACTTTAGAACTGCTTCCTCTTTTAACAAAGTGAGAAACTTCCACCTTGCTGGTTTATCACATGCAAGACTCTTGGTAAAAATGACCCTATCATGAGTTTTTACAGTTGCATGATTATTAATCATACTGATTTGTCTTTCTGGAACCAAAGTTGCCACACATCATGTTTCTTCATACAGTGTTTCTCAAAACAGGATGGTAAAAATACTCTCATCACATGGTTTATAATTAGACTAATATGATTTATGATGATACATTTTAGAGACAGTTTGCTTTTATTTCCCCTTAGAATACCTTCCTCGTGTCAAAACGCTCTACTGTGTCAGTTTCATCGCTACCGGGACGCCATGCATTTTACACATTATTGACATGTCCATGTTTTGTTTTTGCCTGCAGGTTCTGTGAGCCATGGTCTGAAGTGTTGAGATCCTCATTCTCCCTCTTGAATCGGACTCATGGGATGTTGACCCTCACGCATGTTACAAATACAAATCAACTATGTCTCTGTGCGAATCCAGTGCCAAGGTGTGGGACTGGTTATGCCTGCTTCGTTTGGAACAGTATTCTGATGCGTTCCAGAGTGCTGGATTGGCAACGTTACGGGAGTGTCAGAATCTCACGCCAGAACAGCTAGAGCGCATGGGTATCACCCTGCCAGGCCACCAGCGACGCATTCTGGCTAGCTTGAACAAAACACTTGGTAATCGTGATGTACATGCCCACCTTGGGCAGTCTGAGAGATTGGAGCAGACGGGTCACGCTGAAGTCATACCTAGAGAGAGATTGCATGCCGTCCCAGCGGAAAAAAAATTGGAGAGAGATGGAGAAATAAGGGCACCTACTCCCAAAGCAAGAGACAAACCAGTCCCCAAAGAAAGGCAAGTATCCAGAATGCCAGAGAACAGGGGGCAGCAAGGAGAGAAGAAGCCAGTTCCTGGACAAAGACACACAGCGCCTGGAGTTGGAAAAGAGGAAGAGCAGAATGTAGGAATGGATAAAAAGATGGCTACGCCTGTACCAAAGGAGAGGACTAAATTTCGTGCTAACGCTTCGGTCGATGGTCAGCCCAGCCCCCTTGTGTCTCCAGTCTGTGACACCTCTTTACCACCTGTGCCCCCACGAAGTACACTTAACTGCCCACCACAGTGCTTCACCCAAATATGTCCCTCACCACAGTCTTCTCAAAGCCCTGACTCTCCAAGATCGGACAGACTTGCAGCTACACCCCTAAATACAGAGATCAGATCTTTGTCCTTGACTTCCAGCAGCCGCCCTATTATCATAGAACCACCCCTCCACTCTCCGAACCCCCCATCTAACCGAACTAGGCCACGGACATTAGATGTTAAGTCACCTGCACAACATCTAGGTAGTAATGAAGGAAGAAAAGTGTCACCCACCTGTCTCAGTGATGAAAAAAACATTCCACCTCTTCCTCCAAAAGCAGGGTCAGGATCTAAAGGTCCACCAACAGTGCCGCAAAGGTTTCCAGCACAGTCTCCTCGATCCCACAGGTGAGGCCAATTTTCAATAGATGATATTCCTGTATTTTGTGTTCACTGTACTAACAGACCGCCGTGAGTTGCTTTGGGTTGGCATGGAAGGCTCTGACAATGAAGCTTAGCTAAGCAGCTGTGCTGATTGAGTGTCCGACACATGCAGCAGTCATTTCTGATGTAGGCTCCAAAACAACATTTGAAATGGCAGGTCCCGTGTTCAAATCCCAGATGACCGCTGGCAGGTCTACAGCTCCTCCAATATAGCTCAGCTGAAGGAGCCAGGATCCCCATCGTAGCACTACCCTTCCAAGCGGAAGTTTGCTGGGACCTGAGTCAATCATACTACAACTCGTAGACTGAGGGTGTTAGGCTTGGTCAACTGCAGTGTTTGTATGTGGAGGGATAGAGCTTTGATGACTGGCGGGTCCCAGTAGAGCTCTGATAGTCCTCATTTTAGCTCTGGGAGCACTTGTTACCATATCATTCTTTGTTAACATAAGCTAAGCCAATCAAGCTAAAATAGCCAGTTGTAGCTGTACTAAGGTGAGTGTGTTCTTGTCAGCTCCTCAGTGAAACTCGTTCCATCCTTTTGCAACATGATGCTGTGCAATAAAATGAAAAATAGTTTTCAAAGTCACTCTCTAGAAAGCCTATGGGTGATGTATTTTTTTGGATAAAAGCGTCTGCTAAATGTAATGTTATGATGCCACGTAGGGTTTGTCCAGTAAGTATGCTGTCTATGGTACCTACCAATTTTTTGTACATGTTTAACTTTGATTGAAAACCTTTCTTAAGAAAATGTTTCTGAATATTAGGATTATTAAAAAAAGAAACTCGTGTAATAAAAAAATTAAAATGATAGGTGAATGTGGTTTAGGATAAATGTAATTGACAGGTGCTTTTGTTTAGCTCCCATTGGTCTGCACTGCCATCTTTAGGCCAAACTGGGAAAAATGTTCTGTTTCAACTACCGTATGAGTAAAACCAACATGAATGCACTTGAGCAGTTTAAAAATTGAAAATAAAATGAGACACTTCCCAAAGGTGAATGAAGTACATTGGTTATTTGATTAATCACAGAAACAAGTAAATTCAGTAAATTCAAGTCAATTGAAAACACTTTATTGAACCCTTGTTGAAAGTCTTACCATAGTAATCCGCCCCAAACAGTTGAATATCATTTATCATTTCTCAAGATACTTGAGGTTCTAAGGTCATTTGTACACATTGTTTGGTTTTAGTTTGATTGGAATAACTGTAATAAAATGAAATGACTAATAATCACAGTAGGTGGTGCAAACTCTCTCTGTATTTGTGTTTTCTGTTTTGCCACCAGTACAGGAAACTTTACCTTTGCCTCAGGCTGGGAAGTAGTCCCATTATGGGTAACATGTGTTATGTGTTTTAAGGGGAAACTAACTTTAGAAAGAGTGAGGAAGTTACTGTGCAGAACAGCATATGGCAGCTCAAAACAATCCTCACTCGTTAGCCTATGTGGCCAACAGAGGGAGCTAGAGAGGTAGGAAAACTAAATTGATTTGTTAGCAGGAACTACCCTCACACTTTTTGTAGCCTTCGTCACACATTCATGCACTCTTCTGCAACTGTCTAGCTTCCTTGTCAGCACGGCTGACTGCCTCCTCCCTCTTGTGGTTATTCAGTCATTTCCTCCTACCTTTTTGATGTGTCTGTGCGTGTGTATGTTGTTGTGGAAGAAGACTCCTAATGAACATGCCGTAACAGGTAAAAGTTATAAATAATATCTCTGCATGTCTTTTCTCTGTTTGTACTTATTTCTAGCATGTCCTGTCTTCCTCTCTCTCTCTCCTACGGCTGTTACTCTCTCACTTCAGTTCAAAACAAGGAAACCTCCTCTTGCTGGGTTGTGTTGTTACTTGGCTGCACATCTTTTATTGTGTGTGTGAAGAGAAAATTACATATTGCTGTCCATATTTCTATTTTATTTACAACAGGTAGTTCCTGGCTTTAGAGTAGGGAGTTTAAACTCTTTCCTTGGTGAGATGGAGAACAGGTTATACATCTGGGCCTGTCCATTGCATCTTTAGGGACATTAGGGAGTGTTGGTGTGTGTTATAGGTTTCCAAAAATTAAAAAAAAAGGAATGAAAAATGCATGTACTGGTATGTTTAGGTGTCATGTTGTCACGAAGAAAATTTGCCTCACTGTTTTTTTTTTCTTTTGTAAGTTACGTATCTAATTTTTAAAAATATATTTGTTGTTTGATATTAGTTGTTTTTGAGACAAACAGTACAATTTGTATTCACAGATAATGTCTGAAAGAGTAAAATCAGCTGTGGCTGTACTACTGTACCAATGAGCAGCAGTCAGCTCATTTTTAGCACCAGAGGTTGTGAAACCCTGCAACAAATGTACTCGCTGGCTGAAAATGCTTTCGTTTGTCATCCTCCACATTGAAAGAGTAAATTAGCTATGGTGAGATACATTATTCCATCTTGTCTAAATAAGATCATATACACACAGTGTGGGAGACGAAAAGAGCAGTCATTGTTTCTTTGGCCCACAGTCATCGTTGGCTAGAAACGATCAAGTTAAATATAGAAGTCAGCAAGCCGACCCCTTTCATTACTCTTCCTCTGAGAAAAAGGGGGAACTGTTTCAGTAGGCCAGTTTCCTGTCTTTGTCAGTTTTGTTTATCATTTAATACTATACAGAGTGAGGAACTAGGTGTATTGTTCGGAGTGCCAAGTTTCATTTAAATTGAGAGACTTTATAGATGCGTGACAAGTATCCTTGTCCTGCTGGAGTCCAGTTGAACAAAAAAAGAGCATTGCAGTCCCACAGGAACATTGCTCTCTAAGTTGGGATACACATTAGATGGAAATCCTGAGAATTGTATTTTTCAGGTTCTGTTTTTGGCTCCATGAAGAATCAAGGATTGTTAATTTAGTCCACAGGTGGTTTGTATAAACTCTTATTGACAGTCATGTGTTTTAATGGTCTTTTTCTGATTCTGGTTTTCATTCTGGTTGGTTTTGCCAATGCAGCCTGCAGTCTGTGGTTTGCAGGAAACCACTTACTGAGCATGGAATGAGTATATAGTTTTACTCTAATATCCTTTTTACTCAACTTGTGCACCTAAAATATATGACTAATGTGTGGCTAGCAGTTCACATGGCTTTTCAACCGTAAAAATGATAAATGTGCCCGTAAATAAAGGGAAATTGACAGAAGAGGGAGGAAGAAAGAGGACCTTTTGCAATACTGGATGGACAGAAATTAAGCTTATGTGCTCACCCGTGACTTCCCCAGCAACATGGGAACAGACTGTTTTGTGATTTATGATTGAATTTATTTCACAGCTTTTGTTTTTATGGTACACTGTACACAGTAGTTATCTGGGAAGTAAATTTGAAAATCTGTTCATGAGAAACTAGAAAATGTGTTTTTATTTTTTATTCCTATATACAGTTGTAAGAGAAAACATTGAATGTGACCATGAATGAAAGAAGGAAAATGAATTAAGCGGCTCCTATTGAGTTTTTCTTTTTTTCTATTTTGTCTTTACAGGCAAGTGGGCCACTCAGTAAATCAAAAGTCTGTATATCTGTTATATTTGGATCATATATTCAGATTTTATACAGAAAAAGATGCTGCCACATTTTGCCACTGTGTGCTGCTGAGACACATAGGAGACTTACAAAATTGTGAAATAAATATCCTCCCAATTTACCAAGCAATGGTCTTGAGAAAATTTATGATTTATTTAATTGTTTTGTAGAAGCATCTATGTCAAAACTAACGACGAGCCAAAGTAATTATTGTATTTATATGACATGAAGTCAACCCATTACAAAGAACCCATTTTTGCTCTGTTAGGACTTTCATTTTCTTTCTCTTTTGTACATATGTGTGTGCGTGTGCGTGCGTGCGTGCGTGCGTGCGTGCGTGTTTTTCCCCATCCACCCCCACATCAGACCTACTTCCCCAGTGTTTATGTTTTGCATTTTGGCAAACAGTTGGCTTGTTGTTTCGTATGTTTCGTACTTCAAGTTTAGATATGTTGGCCTAAACGGAGAAAGTAAATTATGCATTAGTGTAGTTCATTAGTGAGTGTGAGCTCAAGATGGGAAGTGATGCAGAGTGGTGGTAATAATGCAGTTGCAGCTCTGTGCTGTGTATGTGAAGCAGTTTTACAGCACGTTGTAAATACTAGGATACTTGTTTTGCACATGGTCTGGGTTCACTGGATGGCATTGATTTTTGTTGAATGGAAGCCACATGTTCCAGTAGCATCAGCAACACATCACTGTGGGAGCATTTGGGGGAAAATAACTAACATCAAATGCAAAAAAGATTTCCCCTTTTCCTCTTTTCTGAATGTCAGCACACTGAATTTACTGGACTTCACACAGCGTTATCAAGCAAGTGGTGACCGGTATTTTTGCCAGTGTGATGTTTATTGGACAAAAACAAAAAATAAACAACAACTTTAGGCTAATTTAGCTAAAACAAATACTAAAGACCTTTGAGCTTTGTATATATAGCCCTCTGAAAAGGCAGTAACCACAGTAATGAGGTTACTGCTTTTTTGTTGCCATTCTTGCTACATGGAAACTTTGTGATCGTCATGTGTTATACAACTAGAATACTCACACACACAAGACACACAACTCTAGTGCATGCTTATTACACAACTCTGTACATGCATGCGTTGACTGAGGACTTACAAATATGCTGTATTTACACAAACATTGCATCTTGCGGTGTGAACAGGTTTGGTCTTGCATCTTGCCTTTGTGAATGAAATGTGCTATACAAATGAACTTGCCTTGCCATACCTGAAGTAGAAGTAGGGGAATTTTAGAATCAGCCTCTAGTTGAACTTTAACTGGAACTTAGAGTACCATACCATACCACTGTCAAGAATTATTTCCTCATCTCTCTTGTATGTTTTTTTTTTTTTTTATCCCCCAGCCCACCTCTCACCAAGAGGGGAACTGATGAGATGCAGGAAGACCAAACTCCAAAGATCCCACCTCGTACCAGGACTCCCCAAGCACAAGAACAGAACCAACATTCAGTTCAACCTGATGCACAACCAGCTCTACCTGCCAGGAGGGTCCCCCAACCTCCCTGTAAGTACAGTAATTACGCCACAGCAATCAGAAAATGAACAAAAGCCATAACTTTTTGATCTGCTGTACAGTTTTATATCGGGTTTGATTTTGAATGTCATGGAAAATACAAAGTACAAAGACCAAAAAGTACAATTAATCACATTTTTCATCATTGGAATTTTTGTGAATGAACTCTTCACATGTTCATTAAACATAATAACTTGTTCACGATTATTTAAGAAATAATTCCACTATAAGCTTCAGCTCTGCTTTTCACAATAATCTTCTCTGGACACATATTTATGTAACACTCGTAGACCTGCCATTTTCATTACTTTTCTACAATTTACAAAACATTGCAGTTCCATAAAGGCTCTATTACCATCCTCATACCTTTCAGAAAAGTGCACACTTGATACTCGTCTGGGTAGATCAAGATTACGCAGTGAATGTCTCTTCAAAACATTGCTATAAGGACCTAAAAAAAGAGAAAAAAAAACCTGCTGCCAAGTCAGATCCTCAAATAAATTAAATCATTAATTGTTATGTAATGTCAGTTAAACGTCTGGGATATTGATGTGGTCAGTTAAGTAGCAGAGGGGGTTGTTAATGAGTGTCAGCTGATTTGGTGTTAATGAAATTGATAACAGGTGCACTAAAGGGGAACAATGAGACAACCCCAAAAGCAGGAATGGTTTTGCAGGTGATGTATACAGGCAGTTCCTGGAGGATGAAGAAACTGATACCATTGAGTGGCCTCCATGCTTGCCTGACCTAAATCCATTAGAACATCTCTGGGACATCATGATTAGGTGTCTATCTGACGCTGCCAGGTTGCATGTCAGACTGTCCAGGAGCTCAGTGATGACCTAGTCAGGATCGGGGAGGAGATACCCCAGGACACCATCCGTCATCTCATAAGGAGCATGCCTTAACGTTATCAGGCAGCACACAAGCACGTGGGGGCCCTAGCAACTACTGAGTACCATTTTGAGTTGCTGCAGTGACATTTCAGCAGATTGCACTAGCCTGCTGCATCAGTTTTTCAGTTTAAATTTCTTGGTAACTTTGAATTAAGCATCACTTGAGCCTAACTTTCATTTTCATCAAGTGTGGGATCCTTTTGTTCCCAACACATTACCCATTCCATATCAGTATGGACATCCAGCATGATTTTTTTTCTCCAGCTGAGATCTGATGTGTTTTTAAAGTGTTCCTTTATTTTTTTTTGAGCAGTGTATTAACCCAAACTTAAGGATGTTTTTTTTTTCTTCTTTTTTTTAGGCCCTTATAGTCTTATATATACTTATGGTCCTTATATATAAGAACTTATACAGGAAACAGGAATACGCTTTATTCAGGTACTTAAAATGGAAAAATATTTTACGGTTTCCCTTTGCACTGTAAATAATAAATAGGTCAACACAGAAAAAGTGTTTCAGAAAGGCTGTGATGGTGGCCGGTAAACTGGTAGTGATGGTAAATGGCTTGCACTTATATAGCGCTTTACAGCTGTAATTGTACGGCGCCAAAGCGCTTTACACTGTAAGCATTCACCCATTCACACACACACATTCACACACTGGTTGTCGGCGGAGCTGCCATACAACGGCGCTGATCACTCTGCCCAGTCTGGAGGACATCATAACAGACAAAACGGCAGGAAAGGAAATAAAATCTGGTGCAACCAGGGACACCCCCTCTGTTCCTTATTTTCTTTGTCCCCATCCGGTCATCATTACTGCCACTCATTCTTCACTAAGAATAAGAATTAAGTAAAGTGGTGTGAAAAAGTGTTTGCCCCCTTCCTGATTTCTTTCTTCTTCTTTTTTTGCATGTTTGTCACACTTAAATGTTTCAGATCATCAAACAAATGTAAATATTAGTTAAAGTAAGACAAGAAAGCACAAAATGCAGCTTTTAAATGAAGGTTTCTATTATCAAAGGGGGATGAAATCCAAACTTACATGGTCCCCTAAACCTAATAACTGCTTGGGCCACCCTCAGCAGCAACAACTGCAATCAGGTGTTTGCGATAACTGGCGATGATACTTTTACTACGCTGTGGAGGAATTTTGGCCAATCATCTTTGCAGAACTGTTGTAATTGTTGTAATTATGCCACATTGGAGGGTTTTCAAGCATGAATCACCTTTTTAAAAGTCTTTGGTAAAATCAAGATGTTTTCTGGAGAAACATTTTTCTCAGCTTTTTTTTTTTTTTTGGAACTCTGCCATGCAGGCCATTTTTGAGGCCTGCAGTTCTTTGGATGTTGTTGTGGGGTCTTTTGTGACCCCTTGGATGAGTCATTGCTGTGCTCATGGGGTAATTTTTGGTCAGCCAGACACTCCTGAGAAGGTTTGCCACTGTTACATGTACATGTTACATGTGTGGGTAATGGCTCTCACTGTGGTTTACTGGAGTCCCAAAGCTTTAGAAATGGCTTTATAACCTCTTCCAGACTCATAGATTTCAATTACTTTGTTTCTCATTTGTTCCTGATTTTTCTTTTTCTTTATTGCAATCACTTTTTCACACAGGGCCACGTAGGTTTTGATTTTTTTTTTTCTGTGTTTCGCTGCTCTAGCAAGGATATATTCATTGTTCCTCTCTTTTCTGTATTTTATTGCTTTGTTTTAATTCACTGGTTTACAAAGTGTTGATGTTTTTTTGTCTTTAAATTATGGACCATTGCCAAGTGATTATGCAGCAAACTACTCTCCCTGATCATATTGTAACAAGCAAATAAATGGAACAAATATTCATTATAGTCGGTGTGTAAGGCTGTCGTTGCAGAACAGAATGAGCTTAAGTACTGTGGTCCTCATTGTGGAAAACCTGAAGAAGCCTCTGACTGAAGACAGCACTTTGTTAAAACACTGTGTTATGCTGAATTGTATATTGTTGTTCATTATGTTCAGCAACATAAGCAACATTCTTTTTTTGCTTAATCAGCTCCGAAGCCTCCAGAACAGTCCTCGGCACAGAATCAGCCTTATTTATCAGTTTTTTCAGTTTCTCTCAGTCAATGGCTCTGATGTTGCTGCGATTAAAATTATATTCTCCACCAGACACTTGTAGAAATTATGCAGCATTTTGCTGCATACACTGGATGAGCCTAAGCTTCCACCAGAAATAGTCAGTTCTTTCGCTTCTTGCACTCTAGCAGGTACGTTAGGGCATCTTCAGCTCTAATCCCAACACCATAGCAGAGGGGTTTCAGTGTTTTCTAGTGCAGATGAGACTATAGGTGTGATAGGGAGGATGGTGAAGACCATGATTCTGATTCTACAGTTTGTTTTTTCCAGTACCTCTCCTTGCTTTGTCTTAGCTTGACTTGAAAGATCTTTGCTTCTTGTTCATGGCCCTTTTTTGGTCACCTTGACTTGTTAATGGAGACACACCTCACTGTTTGGGTGGTGGTAATGTAGCTCACAGAGTGCAGCATTGCTTTGAGGGTCCTGACCTTTTGCAGAGTTTTTTTTTTTCAGCTTCCTTTGACCACTTCCTTCCAGACCTCTTGATTTTGATCAGTTTGCAAGACCCATAAATAGCAAAACTTAAAAGCTAAGGAATTTAAATTTCTCCCTTCCAAGATTAGTAGAATGTAGCATGATTTGAGGTGTCCATCAATTAGGCAAATGTTTAACATTGCCACTGTGTGTTTGTGTGTGTGTGTGCGTGTGTGATTAGGTGTGTGTGTGGGTGGGTGGCAAGAGAGAGAGAGATAACAAGTCAGTTTATTGAAAGAGGAAAAATCCTCTGTCATACATTAGTATTGACCAAAGTGGAGCAATGTGGACACCCCCCCCCCCCCCTTTTTTTTTCTTTTCTTTTTTTTAATTCTTCTGCAAAGACTCTCAGTACTTCCCTCCTATGTGTAATATAACTTTCTGTTTTTACATATTTAGGAAAGAAAAATTACTATAAAAACAGCGGCTTGGACTTTTAACTTATTTAACACGCCAGGGGGAATATGACTTGGCTTAATATTTAGTAATTACCGTAAGTACCTAACTTGAAGAACTAGTTTTACAAGGAACTCAGAGACAGATAAAAGGACAACCTGCAAAGGTGAACGGATACTTTGCCATACCCAGTATCTAGTAATAACTTTGTGTGATAATTAACAAAAATAAACTTAGCCCGTGATGTTTTATGCCAAGATAACTTCTTGGTATGACTGATTTTGTTGTTAATCAGGTTTTAATGCATTTCCGAAAAAGGGTTTTACTGTAACATGGCTGTTTGTTCCAAGTTGCTTTGATGAGTTGTCATTTTAGAGTGAAAACCTGTATAAGAACAGGTTCCAAGCAATAATCTGTTGTCTTAAGATGACATTATGGTATGAATATAATTCCTGATATGACTTCAACTCCTCGTGTTCTTTTTGTCCATCCCCTCTCTGGATTGGCTTCAGCTCCTGCTGATGACTCTGATAACTACGAAGATCCTGACTTGCATTGCCCCACTGTTCATCCAAGGAACATAGCAGAAGGGGTAAGGAGAAGTGTGTTTGACTCTTTTATATATGTTTATTGTGTTTATGTTTATTGTGACTGACAGTCCTCTCCTCCTAAAGGAAATGTCCCTACAAGTGCCCATGACCAGAGTGCCGCACAGTTGTATTTACAGTGATGATGAGCTGTTGGATGATGATGATGATGATGATGAGTGAGTATTGCAACAACATGTAAACAATACATGTACACTAGGATGCAATGTCGCACTAGTCAAATGAGCGGACACACCTATTTGTTTTGAATTGGCGGGTGTTTGTAAACATTTTCCACAGACAAAGGGCAGACATACATGAGTGTTTAAAGTGAATAAATTGTATTCCTGTGCATTCACGTGGTGGGTATTTCATTTCAACACAACACAAAGGCACTAACGGTGGAATCAGATTATTAATGATCTTCTCCAGATGGGTTTTAGTTA